>WNWU01013616.1:2254307-2330595 GCA_012654045.1 Ptyas mucosa
ATTTATTTATTTATTTATTTATTTATTTATTTATTTATTTATTTATTGGTTCGATTTATATGCCGCCCTTCTCCGGAGACTCAGGGTGGCTTACAATGCGTTAAGCAATAGCTTCATACTTTTGTATAAACCTGCTTAGTAGGGCTTTCGGGGGGCCCCTAAGCGGTGTTCTTTTTTATACAAAGTCAGCTTATTGCCACCACAAACCGGGTCCTTATTTAACTACCTCGAAAGGATGGAAGGTTGAGTCAACCTTGAGCCTGGTGAAATTTGAAATGAGGGGTCCTTGGTACTCCCTGAGCTTGCTTGTTTTCTTGCTGACGTTTCATGACCCTAACTAGGTAACATCATCAGTGCTAGTGATGTTAGCATTGACGATGTTACCTAGTTAGGATAATGAAATGACTGCAAGAAAACAAGCAAGCTCACAGAGCATTAGAAAATATAAGGCATGAATTGCAATGTGCAACATTTTTCACCCTAATCTATGTTGGCTGCTGGGAAATGTAGTTTAAAACCAGGTTCCAAACTGCTCTCTAAAAAACAACTGCAGAAAAGGCCCTTTGACCTAACCAGAAATGAGACTCATGATGTGAATTTCAAGAACTACCCTTGCTAGAACACAAAACCTGCTACTTTGCTCCAGGTTAATACTGACAGAAACTTAACTTGTGTGCTAATTTTATACAGGATTCCTACCTAGCATCTTGAACCCAGCATCTTCAGCCCCATCTGGAATCAATATTGTGCCACTGTGTTTGAACATCTTAAATTCTCAGCCTCGTGTGCCATAATTTGGGCTGAGCTGTCATTTTATGATACAGGAATCAAGAATGGATAAGGACAAAATTGACAACTAATTCTGTTGACTTACAGGATTGCATTACACTGTGTATTAATATAGGGATCATGATGGTATTACAATAAACTCATCTCACAAATGAGATTTTATTAGCTGCATACATAATCAGATGGTCCATTAATTGGCTTACATGAATGTCCCAAGATCCAATTTGCATTTAATGAGTAATGTTTTTTAAAAAGCTGCTGACTTCTTCCAGATTTGACTTGTGTGCAAACTGCTTTTTAAATCCATTGTTATTCCACAGAAGTGCATTTTCAAAATAGCTTTTGTGGTTTCCCATTGCTCCTATCTTTTCTTATTTCCTTCCCTTCTCTCTTCCTTTTTTGCTGAAGGTGGGCTAGAAACCAAGAAGGGTGAAAAATATTTACCTATTTATATCTAACATTTTAGGCATCATTTGAGAATTCAGTGCTGTTAAGGCATAGTATCTTCAATACTGCAATATAGTAAACAAAGGATCATTTGGCTGTCTTTCTTTTAAATTGAAGTCTGACTTATTTTTGAAAATGTAACAATATTATTGTTTTTATCATTGCTGTGGTTTTAAGAAAAACTTTGTGCTGGAGGACCAAGATGAGATTTGGTTCACAGTATGTTATTTAAATGTCCTAGTCTTCTGTGCCAAAAGATGAAGTATTCTTGTAGTCAGACAAAGTTTTAGGTAGAGATCTGCTAATTATTCTTAGCTATGTCATGGTAGAGCAAACAGCACAAATATTGAAAACTTCAAGGAGTGGATGTAGAATTATGGGGAAATCTTTTTTGGAAGGATAATAAAGTCTCTGGGTTTTAAGGAAAAAACACTTAGAGAAATTTACATGGATTCTCTATAAGGCATTTTTCCCAAAAGTGGGATTAAAATATATAATTGTACACAGAGGCACTAAGTGCTAATAAAAATATATCATAGATCTGGAATGCCAGACTTAGTGCAAAGTACAAAGTAGTGCAAAGTACATCACAATGGGAGAGAGAGATCTTTCTATAAGGTTTATGATTCAGAAAGTATGTAACATAATAATACCACGTTTCCCCAAAAATAAGACTGGGTCTTATATTAATTTTTGCTCCAAAAAGTCGCATTAGGGCTTATTTTCTGGTTAGGTCTTATTTTGGAGGAAATTCCAAAATTCTGGCTCAGAATCTTAACTGGGGCTTATTTTGGGGGTAGGGTTTATATTACAAGCATCCTGAAAGGGCAAGCTAGGACTTATTTTCCAGTTAGGTCTTATTTTTGGGGAAACGGGGTAGTACAAACATTCTTACGTCTAATGCAAGACTCTCCAAGTAAATGGGAAAATACTTTGAACATGCTAATTTCATCCAATATAAGGCAGTTCTGAGTTGCATGAATGAGTCAGTATCAAAGTTTTCTTCTCATTTCACAGTAGCATCCTCTTCACTGGGTTTCAAGTGAGAATGAATGAAAATAAGAAGTGTGGGTCTGATTCCAACTACCTCAAGTTCTTATCTCAAAACTCATAGCAGATTGTAAATGCTACAAATATATTACTGTAGAGAATATTAGATAGAGTTGGAAGTTAAACACTGCCCAGGGCCTACAGCTATATTACATTATGATTTGAAGAGGTTCTTGTCAGCTACATTAAAAATTTGAGGAGTGTTTGATTTTTACTAGGATCTGTGCTTTGGCAGACTTTTTTTTTCTCAGTCACTTTTTTAATTATTATGTTGAGCTTGGGAGGGCATTATATATTTTTGTTTGTTTGTTTTCTTGCAGTTGTTTCATTATCAAAACTAGGTAACATCATCAGTGCTAGTCTCTTTGATGAGGATGTTACCTAGCTTAGGTAATGAAACATCCGCAAGGAAATAACCAAGCTCAGAGAGCACCAAGCATATGAAAAGAACCAATGCATAGACTGGGTGGGTGAGGGATGTTCACATTCCAAAATGGTGTGCCAAGCCAATTGGCAGAGCAGGTTTTCAGGACCTTTCAGAAGGTCGAGAAGGCAGATGTTACCTCAAGGGGTATGATGTTCCAAAGTCAGAAGCCACAGCAGAAAAGGCTCTACTCCTGGGCCCTATCAGTTACATTTCCTTGGTTGATGAAATGGAACATGACTCTTTGGCTGAAACAAGTGAGGTGGGCCAATCCCAGTGGGATGAGAAAGTTCTTTGGATAATATAGATACATGTGTGCTAAGATAGAACTAAGCAACTCTCTTTTCCTACAAAATCAAAATTGTTTGGATTCTGAGGCAATTGTGCAGTGTAGCATCTGCAGTCCTGGTAACCTTCTTTTTAATGTACTTGGATCTGGATAATAAGACTAAATTAATGAGATAGAAATCCCAATATTTTCTCTGGATAGGGATCCCTCAAATGCACTCAAAATACCTGAAAGTTCATGTCAATCTTGAAGAGCCACCAGAAAATTCCCTGCCCCTGTTTCTAAAGGAATGAGTTTATGACTTAGTTCATGCTCACTACAAATCAAGATCTTCTAGGGCTGTGATGGTGAATCTATGGCATGCCTGCCACGGGTGGCATGCAGTGCCTCTCTGTAGGCATGCGAGCTATGGCCCCAGTTCAGCTCTGCTGCGCATGCGCATGCACCTCCCACCAGCCACCTGGGCGTTGGATCTCTGCAGCACATGCAGGGGGTGGGATGCATGCGGAGGCCGTGTGCGCATGTGCGGGGGATGGGGCACATGCAGGGAATCACACATGCATGTGCAGGGGTGGGCATGTGCAGGGGCATGCTTGCATTCACGGGAGGCACATGCAGGGGGACGCATGCATACGCAGGGGCAGGGTACATGTGTGGGAAGCACGCACATTTCATTTTGGGGGTTCAGTCTCATGCTTTTGGCACTCGGTCTGGAAAAGGTTAGCCATCACTGTTCTGGGGAAGTATCTGCTTCTAACTTGATTTACATCTTCAGTCCTTTCCTTTTGTCTGAAAAGACTGCAACTAAAATGAGTTTATTTGCCAATTCTAAAAATATATGAAAATTCACTTGCTAAAGAAGGAAAATATGTATTATTTACAAATAAAAAAACCCTCTCAAACCGTTTGGGTAAAAAATGAAGAATAGGATGGGAATCAATTTACCATAGAACGTATAGAATTAATGTTGGTATTACAGCAAAGTGTTATAGATCATTTGCCATGAGAATGTATATTTGTCCAAATATATATTTAGACAAATGTATATTTGTCCAAATATTTATAGCTGTAAAACATTTGTAGAGCCCTGAACATGACAATCCTCTAAAAAGTTAATACATTCAGTATCATTGTTAGTCGGAATCATCTGAACTAGATGATATACAAAAATCTCCTTGGGAAAAAATTTCTAGTCAACTTTAGATTTCATGTTTTAAAACTCTGGATTACATTCTTGCAGACCACTGAATTTGTCTTAATTTATGGTTCTCTGGCAGTTAGATAATGATTCACCAACACTAAGCTTAGAGGAATTTATTGGTTCATTTAGTCATTTAGATGAACAGTGAGGGTCTTTAGTGCTCTCTGAGCTTGGTTATTTTCTTGCAGACATTTCATTACTCAGTTAGGTAATATCATCAGTGCTACAAAAGGAATGGAGTTTTTTTCTGTCTATATACTTGGGTGCCTTTTCAGTGTTGGTGGGAGTGTTCTTGGTGGTTCCTTAATTAAGGCTGTTGTTTACTGTTAGCTTATCTGTCTGAGTTGGTAGTTTCTTAGTTGGAATATTGTTTGCTGCTTAATTGCTGGTCTAGTGTTAATCTTGGGGTTAATCTCTGCTTATCTAGATGGCAAGGACGTGTCTAGATGGCAAGGACATGTTTTTTGGCCTTTTTGTTTCCTTTTTTTAGACTAGACTAGACTAGACTAGACTAGACTAGACTAGACTAGACTAGACTAGAATAGAATAGAATAGAATAGAATAGAATAGAATTTTTATTGGCCAAGTGTGATTGGACACACAAGGAATTTGTCTTGGTGCATATGCTCTCAGTGTACATAAAATAAAAGATATGTTCCTCAAGAATCATAATTTTATTGTCTCTTTTGAATGATATATAAATATCTCTACGTGCCTGTTGATGCCTGTTGATGGATGATTTATCTGAGTGCCAGGCTTCCAGGAATTCTATAGGGTTTTTGGCTTAGCTTGGTCTAGGAATATCACAGTTTCCCAGTAGAAACTATGGATGTCCTGTGCTAGTCTTCTGCCCATTTGTCCTACATAGTAACTGTTATAGTCCTTACAGTATTGAAGATGATTCCTGGTTTTTTTCTTCTGGGGCTGATGGGTCTTTGATAGGGGTGGGTTCTACTTACCTTTACTACCGGTTTGCATTGTGCCCATGTGCGAATGCTTGCTTCACTAGCACGCACAAGCACTCTTCTGCACATGTGCAGAACCTTCTGCGCATGCGCAGATCACTTATGATGATGTCTGGGCAGAGCCTCCTGCCGGTTTTACTACCGGTTCTTGCGAACCGGTCCGAACCGGGGGCAACCCATCACTGGTCTTTGAACAAGAAGTTAATATCAATACAAAATTATCACATGCAATACTAGATGCAGAAACAAAGTTCATTTTTTGTATAGTATAGCCTTTATTGTCATTGTGCATCATGTATACAACGAAATTGGTTATTTAATTGTATGACACGCACATGCCCCTTCCTTCATATAAAAATATATGAAGCAATAATGTAAATATTGCCACATTAAGAAAAGATCAGTGAAATCTTCTAGAACTCTGTCTGGTATGGGGTTAAGATAGCCTTTGACGGATCAAAACAGCTGCAGTTATCTAGCATAATGCTGATGGCTACCTAGTACAAATAACCTAATTATCCGCAAGGGATAAGAGTGAAATTGTTTAGTTTGTGTTTTAATCACAGTTTACTCATTATGCACTTCTTTAACCTATATGAAACCCCAACCAATTTTCTTTATATTGTAGGGAAATATGCACCTAGCCATATATTATAATTATTATATTATATATTATAATTATTGAAAACTGTAAAATGTATGCATTAATAAAAGAGAATATAAAATGCAAATATAAAATGAGTATATTTACAAAATGTGTATGAATACAATATTCATTTACCTCTTTTTTAAAATTGATATGACTGCAGCTTTGAAATTTTAAAGTTGAAAAAGGGAGAAACAGTGAAAGCAAAGCTGATATATTCCTGCCACATACACAGATATAATAGAGCTGAGGTGACACAGTGGTTAGAGTGCAGTACTGCAGGCTACTTCAGATGACTGCTAGCTGCTAGCTGCAGTTCGGCACTTCAAATCTCACCAGGCTCAAGGTTGACTCAGCGTTCCATCCTTCCGAAGTGGGTAAAATGAAGACTCAGATTTTTGGGGGCGGTATGCTGACTCTGTAAACTGCTGAGAGAGGGCTGTAAAAAGCACTATGAAGCGGTATATAAGTCTAAGTGCTATTGCTATTGCTAATACTGTGTTTTCCCGAAAATAAGATCCTGTCTTTTATTATTTTTTTTTAATCCCAAAATAAGCACTTGGCCTTATTGCATGCGCTCAAAAGCCCGATTGGGCTTATTATCAGAGGATGTCTTATTTTAGGGGAAAACAGGGTAGTCACAACTGTAGGCTTGTTGTTTGTTTAATATTATAACATTTCTGATTGCTATCTGAATTTCCATTTTAGAGTGATTTTATATATTTAGAAATAATTTACAAATATGGAAAATTAAAAAATAAAACACAGGGTATTATGTACATTGAATGCAGCATAGTATTCAATACTGTGATTTCTTATTACCTATACATTAAAAGAGCAAAACGTTACAAATCCAAAAAGACTGCATAATTTACTTTCATCGAATATGAAGATAGATCTGGAATGCATTTCCAAAGGACATACTGTATATGCCTTAATGCAAAATAATCTTTCATGTGCAAATCCGTGGCTGAACAAGAAATATTAATTCTATTTCTATAGAACCATAATAAAATAGCTTTAGCTAATACAAACTTTTAAGTGACCTACTTCCCTTAATTTTAATGTGAAAATGGAGAGACAAATCACTGTGCTCAAAGCATGGAAACACTCTGAAGTGGTATTGATCTAAATTATGCAAGCTTGCTTAAATGGAGATAATGAAAATTGTTTTAATATATATAAAAACTAAGTATATTAGAGCCATCTAATTGGCTATTAACAGGCTTGGAATGAAAACATCCTCAGAGATAGTACTTTTTTCCTACCTACTGTAGTTTTTAATTAATTAATTGCTTCAAAAATGCCATCACCGTGGCAGCCCCTTTTATTTCACTGCACTACTTAATTTACTTTACTGTCTTTACATTATAGCTGGCATTTTGTTTCATTAGCTGTTCTCATCAGCTCTTACTGAATTTCATGTGTAGCAACAGCTTAACCCTAGGAGTTTGCCACGTTTTTTAAAGAAGCATTCAATGCAGACAATTTGTTGAACAATGTTGGTAGGAATATTTTAGTAAAAGCTTTCGACATACTGATGTTCCTTCCACCATTGTTCAATAATATTCCAGAAAACATCTCTTCCTATTTTCCCCTATTTCTGAATGAGGAATTCGATAGAAGACATAAAAAGGTAAATCTTTTCTTTATCATTTTTTTCTCTGAGATATGTTTTGCATTCAGTGTGAGCAGAATAAATCAATACTTCAGAAGCCTACAGTCTTGCTCCTCTCCTGATTCAAAACTCAGAAACTGTTGTAATCACAATGCTTGTGAATGCCTATTTTACATGCAAAGTTCACATTTTAGCTTCTGCTTCATGCTCATGATCCACACTTTGGCACACATTGATTCAAAGACGTTTTGTTGGGTCCTAAATTTCATTCACCAACTGATGGAGTCTTGGAGTGGAAATCCTAATGAGCTTTCCTATCTATAAAAAAATTATTTTGTGACCAGAAGTTCTCTCTTTTAGTGCGGTTATAAGGTACCTGCACCAGTGACAAAATAATCAAGCTAACCCTTCATGTTCCTGTTTCTTCATTCATTTATTTTATCCATCCTTTAAAAATGTGAGCAGAACTTGGGAAAGGCGCAAAGCCTGTTCTCACACTTATATGAGCAATTGCCCTCAGAATGTAAGTTGCTTTAAGTCAGTTATAATGAATGGCAACACTTAGTTCTAGGAATAGCCAGTGGAACAAGCCTTACTTTGGTTATTAATTCATTTGCACTGTTACAGGATCCTGGGCAATATACAGAAAGCAAGACACAGAAAGCAAAGAAAGTAATACAGAATAATGCATGCACCTAGCGTAGAACACCCACAATTAATGAGGATCAAAGGCCTCAAGTAGGACCAAAGGTATAGTGTAATAAGAATGTTTTCACTGTCTGGTGGAATGCAATAGGAAGGGTGCTATAGTCCCTTTGCAGGAAGCAAATTTCAGCATGATGGCTCCAACAAAGAAAGCCAGTTCCCAAGGACTTCCTAGAAAGCAAAAAAGTTCCAGTAGGCACACTTAAGATATTCAAATCAGATATCTAGAATGATACCTTTACCATTGCCCAATATAATTGGCCCAATATAATTGGGTGCTAGTTTCCCAACACTTTGAATTGAGCCCAGAAGCTTATTCCTAATGAGTGCAGCTGAGAATAGGGAAGATGGGTTTGACAAAAAATATCAAGATCCATTACCTAGACAAAAACAGCTAAAACATTATTTAAGTAAGGAAGCAAGATCATATTTGGAAGCAGTTCAGTAAATACCTCCCTTATTCCCTAGGCTATAAGAAAGATAAGACATACACCCTATAATATGTACATGATTCTGTTCTTATTGCCAGTCTCAATAGAGTTCTAGTCTTCTTATTTTCTGCTCTGGTCTACCTAGTGGGGCTGGCAATAGCAATCTTATAATCAGTGTTATCCTACACTAGCAGGGTTGTCTCATCACCAGCCTGGCCATCAGATTAGAGGAATCTTCTAAGACATTGCTAAAAATTGTCTGATGTACACCGCTGTGAGAAGGCTGTAGACCCAATGGTTTTGGTACTAGTGACTTATATATTCTTACTTTTGCGTAGCTCCCTTAATGGGAGGATGGAGAGGATGTGGGAGGATGGAGACTAATCCAAATAAACACCCTATTCCAACTGTGTACTTCATTTGTTAGTAGGGGGATCTAAATAAGTGGTAGTTTAGGCTCTCATGAAACACTGTTATATAGATAAAGGAGGAGGTAATGCAGACTTAGCTGTACAAGAGAAAGTCTTTGCATGTTAACAAGAAAGAGATTGCATGTTAACAAGTAAAAGAATTCTGGAGAAAAGAAATTGAATAACACTCTCATGGACGCTTGTCTAGATGACCCTAGGGATGTATAGATCAAAGAGAGAACATCAAAGGTTTACCACCTGAAAATCAACAGCCAAATCCATCATCTTTTTAGAATGAGAGTAGAAAGTAAAATACCAATTAATGTTATAGGTTGTTTTCTTAAGCCCAGATGGATAAATAGCAGTATTTCTAATAACTGGAGGCACACAGAGAAATGTTTGCATAGTTGAAGCACATATATTTCAGGCATACTTCATGGTGTATTAAAATTTGCATACTTAGGAGACTTCTGAATATCAGCCCAAGTCTAAATGATAAAAATTGGATCAAATGAAAAGACCTTTCTATGTAATGCTTTGTCAGAGAATACAGAAAAACCTCTCATGAAAAAGAATGCAAAATAATTAGCAGGGATGAAGCTGGGAAAATAAAAGTAGTATTCTACTCTGTTAAGGCTTGGCTTATAATCAAACTG
Organism: Ptyas mucosa; assembly: GCA_012654045.1. Taxonomy (NCBI): domain Eukaryota; kingdom Metazoa; phylum Chordata; class Lepidosauria; order Squamata; family Colubridae; genus Ptyas; species Ptyas mucosa. The sequence continues at coordinate 2,263,939 of WNWU01013616.1, forward strand.
CTTCTTTCTGTCCCTGAAAAAAGAGAGGGAAAAAGTCTAGAAACTGAGTTGTCCTGCCTTTTTCAGTTAGATCCGTGAAGACATAAACATGTTCTGATTCATAAACATGTAACAGTATTCCAAGCATGTGGTGTTCAGGGGGCAAATTACAATCATTAGAACATCCTGATCCAAGTAAAGTCAGTACTGATGGATCATCAGGAACTTCTGAAGGTCACTGTGGCCATAGCCTCCATCTCTTCATGAGGTCATAACTAGGGGCCCTATACTCCTAATCCAGGTAGATGGTGTAGCAAGAATACATGATCAATGTAATTAATACAATTGAGGGTTAATGGAACCAATGTTTGGAAAGGAAGTATATTTGCACTACTGTGATTTTCTTATAGCCTGAAATTGCTCTCTAATCTCCCTTTAATAAGATGGATCCCAAGGGTTGAACAATCTACACTCTATCCTGTACAGTATAAAAAGGAGAAATTCAGCAGTTCTCTTTTTAAGATACAAAATTGTTGATAGGACTGACACATTAGCCTCAGAATCACTATTCAATAAGAGCTTAAATTCCATCTAAACATCACTGGGGGATTAATGGAGGCTCTACCTAGAATCTATAATCAGTGTTTCTAAACAATTTATTTTAAAATATTTATACACAAATCTCATTTCCAATCCCAAATATAAATAATCTAATGCAACAACAAGCAGTTACATTTTTCTCATGCTGGTTCAAATACTGACATCTTCAGATGTTACAAATATGGCAATGATCCTTTTGATGAGTCATAAACTTACAATTATAACTGAACAGCTGATAATTCTAAATGAGAATTGTACATTTATCTACCAAATTTCCAATGAAAAGGATATGCAAGTGCTAGAACTAAAAATCAAAAAGAATACCAAAACAATGGCACCAAAATTAAATATAAAAAAGATCCAACTGATGACAACAGGTAGAATAACCAACCTGAAGATATTTAAAGGATATTTACTATTAAAGGATAAACCATTAATAGTAAAGGAACAAGCAGTCAAGGAATACGCCACAGACTTAGACTTGTTAGAGTAGCCATAAGACCATGAAAATGTCAGACTCCCAAAAGCAGCAAAGACAGGTGATGATTGTTTCAAGCATATTTCTTTATTGTTCCACACCTATAGACAGAATCTTGCCAAACTGAAGCACCCTACATCAAAAATATACTCTGAGACCTATTATGGAGATGCTGTCTTCATCTTTCTTCACATAGAGCAGGCACAAATTATCTTACTTTGGACACATTATATGAACACCTCTCTGTAAAAGATTCTGATGCTAGGGAATGTGGAAGGAAACAGAATATGATTACCAGCAGATAGGTGGATTGGCTCAGTTATACAGTGGTGATGAGTGTTCCATTAGAAAACCTGAAAAACCAAGTTAGTAATAGATTGTCATAGATAAATAATAACAAAACCATTTTTTTAACAAAAACCCCAGGAAATATAGTGGCAAAATAAACAATTCAATAGCAAAAAGATATTAAAACTTTATCTATATGTAATGTCTGTATGTGGAACAAGTCCCAATGTTTGAAAGTTAGAAGAAGAAATATTTATGAATGCCAGTGGTAAATCACCTTTTTCCTGATTTTCTCAGGGAATCTGATGGGTGGAGCTTAATCAAGCAGTTCATAAAGTCAGAGAGATTCAGAGGATCTAATACTTTCCTCAAATGATAAAAGCAGGATTACATAGGTGCAACTCAAGCTCTGCCCCTTTTGTACATGCATGCAATGTTACAATGTATGTACAGAAGTGGTAGAACTTCTACCACTGTTTTCATCATCTGGTCAGCGCTAGACCCCCTTCTGAACTCTTCTGGTCAGAGACAAGAAGGATGGAAACATGTCTAGCACTTCCTTTTCCCTTCTCTTTCTCTCTCTTAAAATCTTACATTGTAGGAAACTGAGACATAGCTGATCTTAAATTAAAGGATTTTATGTCCAGAAGCTTTCAAATTAGCCCAAGGGATCCATAGGGTCTCATGCTGTTGGCCCATTTCTGTATTTATGCAGATACTACACAAATCTATAGCCAGAAATCGCTGTAATTTAGTGGTTGATTTATGCCTTACATTAAAATGACCAGAAGCTTAATGTCCAGATAGAGTAATGACAGATATTGTCATTAAAGAACAGACAATATTATGATAGACCACTGCAGGAAATTAATTTGAGCAATTTTCCTACAGTGCCATATTTTGTAGAAAACTGCAGCCTTAGGTTATAGGCATGACTACTAAATAATTATGGGGAAAATACCACTCTCCTTTCAAATGTTATGAATCTTTACATTTCTTTGTCACTGAGTCTTACAAGAGTTTCATACCCAGTTTTCTGCTATATAAAGGAAATCTTAAGAAATAACAACAAAATGTGGCGCTTGTTTCATTTATTTCATCAACATACATATACCACAGTGAAAATGTAATCACCCTTTTAAAATATTTTGTTGTAGTCATTAAGTAGTTGAACCATGTTTAACTACAATAACTTTGACCAAGTGCAATTGGTGCTCACTGTGTAGGAATTTAGGTCCATTTTTCTATGGGAAACTGCTTCAGCTCAGTGAATTTAAGGATTTTCCAGCATAAATTGCTCGTTTCAGGTCCTGACACAACCTTTCAATGAAGTGTAGGTTTGTACTTCAATTTAGCCACTTGAAAGCACTGGATTTGTTCCTGTTCATTATTCTTTTGTAGTCTTGCTTGTAGGCTTGTGATCGTCTTACTTCATGAACCATTTATACTTTAGCTTCAGCTGATGGACAAATGGCCTGTAAACTTGTCTGATACAAAGAAGAATTCCATACCTCCTTTACTCATGGCATGATTTTACGTCCTAGGCAGCAAAAAAATCCTTAAATCATGACACTAACACCTCCATAAGTTACAATTTGTATGAGATTTTTACTGTGGAATGAAAGCAGGTAGTCCTTGTTTAATAACTGGTTGTATGACAAACATGGAATTTGGTGCTTTATGACCCATAAAGCAGCCCCAGCCAGGTAAATGGATGTGCCGTTCACCCATGGTCATATAACTGCATGTTGGCCAGATCAGCTTTACGACCAGCTTTTCAAATCATCTGACTATGATTTGTAATATTTTTTTGCTTTAAAAAAAATCCCTATTCAAATAAATGGATTCACTTAATTACTGCAGCATTTGCTTAATGACCATCCCAAAAAAGGCTGGAAAATTATTTCTAGTCACAAGGATAACTTGACTTATAAACACAATGACTTATGACCATAATTCTGGGTTCAATAGCAGTTATAAATCAAGGACTACCTATGTTTGGTTTCTATCAAACATTATTACACTCGTGAAACCCTAAAATATTCATTTCTGACTCTTAGTTCATTGAATATTATTCCCAAAGTCCGCCAGGTCATTTAAGTCCCTTTTGGGAAACTTGAGATAAGCGTTAATGTTCTTAGTGAACAGTGAATTCTGCTTTCCTACTAAATTTTTCCAGTACTTATCTGATGATGAAGTCATGAACAGTATCTCTTGTTTCAAGTTCAGCCCTTACAGGAATGCAGTGTAACAATATTTAACATAGAGCTAAGTGCATAAAAGTCTAGCAATGTGCAAAAAAAAAAATATGAAACTTTTGTAGACTTTAACTTAGCAAAAAGGAAAAATAAAATCTTTGGTGAATTGGTTTAAACAAAATAAATAAAATCATTTGCAATTATGGGTGGCTATAACCCAAAACTGTATCTACAACCATAAGGGAAAGCAATACTAACACTACTATAGTTCATACGTCAAATAATACACACTAATAATATCAAATTATTCAGAGCCATATTTCAAATGACCTAAGAGATGTACAAAGTTGTGCTTGCCCACATCAAAACTATGAGCCACAACCACAAGGACATTAAAAAGAAAACCTCTATAGAAATAAATTTACACGGTCCTTAAGAAAGGGGGGAAATTATCTATGAGAAAAAGATAATAAAGGGCAAGTATTGGGAGGAGTGGAGTGAGAATCAAAGTTAGATTCAAGGGAATGGAACAAACCAGGGAGAAGTAAACACTAAACTGGGGAAAATATCCTAAAATGGATAACTAAGCCCAGTTGTAGGTTCCAAAAGCATACTTTGGTTGATCCCTGTTTCAAAATCCAAGACTTCTTATAACAAGGAGACTAATGGCACAGTTTTCCTTTCATGACTGGCATTTCTCTGTTCAATTATTATAAAATACAAGCCTCTTTATTACATGTAAAAATAGTTAGAAACATGACAGAATCTGGAGGTATCCATGGATTTCTGTAGCACCACTGGTTATCAAAGAGATGGGAATGGGAGAAGGATGGTGGAGGGAAGAAATGAGAGGGGCTGGGAGTTTGCCACTAATGGGGAACTGACTGGATATCAGGTCTAGGGGAAACACTGCAAAATGATCATTGTGATATCTCCTTTAGAGTTAAAGAGAGTAAAGGAGGTGAGCTTCAGTTCTTAGAAATATGTAAGAAGCATTACCTAGGCAAAGATGGCTGAAATATTATTTAAATCCTGAAAAACACAATAATTTCATTCATTCATTCATTCATTCATTCATTCATTCATTCATTCATTCAATTTCTATAGCTGCTCAACTCAACCAAGTGATTCTAGTCCAATATTTGTAAGCAGGTCAGACAATGATGATTTCCATGATTTCTAGTCTGGACTATCTAGTGCGGTTCATAGGAATTGAATGTGACTTAACCAAAGTCAGTTTCCAAACCCCACATGATAATTTGGGGGCAGAGTAGTAATAGCACTTAGCAATAGACTTATATACCACTTCATATTGCTTTACAGCCCTCTCTAAACAGTTTACAGAATTTTTCGTTTTACCAACCTCAGAAGGATGGAAGGCAGAGTCAACCCTGAGTGGGTGAGACTCGAACTGCTGGCAGTCGGCAGAATTAGCCTGCAGTACTGCATTCTAACCACTGCCCTATCACAGCTCTGGTAGGGCAGATGATATCCTACAGGGCAGTGTAGGGCAATGATGATATCCCCAAACTGTATGGAAGGTTTCTAATGTATTTGTTGAACTTTCTGAAGGTACTTTCTGTAGATTAAAAGGTTTAACACACACCACGTATTGTCCCACCTGAAATTGTCAGGTGAGATAATAAGTGATATGGGTTAAACCTTCTCCTAAGTTTTCTTCTACTTAAATTGTTAGGTTGCAGGAGGCTGTTATGTTTTGGTACACAGGACAGACACACCATGGTGCTTGCCATCCTTTCAAGTGGCTATTAATAATGTAATAATGTAAAGTGCTCACTTTAAAAGCTTTGTAGAATAATTGATTCTTGCATACTGTGCCCTAACTCATGTTAGCAAATTTTCTACTGCAGCCAGCCTTTTTCCATAAGTGCTCATTGAGAATAAATAACTATTTTCTCTGAAAACGCATGGTTAGAGCAAATCATGCCACCCATGGCAGCCTGCTGAGATTAGATCTACCAAAATCATTGTCACTTAAGCTGCTGGTGTCTCTGCACCTCTCTGTCTGCATCAGGCAAGCAAGGCTGTGGTGTTTGTACGGCTGCAAGATAAATACAGTACAACGAAAATCAACAACTGGCAATGAAAACAGGCATCACAACTTCAGCTCCCAGTGCCCACTTTTCCTCTCTTCTGAGACACTTGTTTGCTTCTAATATTGACAAATGTCTTTAAGATCTGCTTGCTCTGCTGTTTTATGTATGTCTCTGTGTAACAGAGGGCCAGGAGAGAGGAACAAGAAGAGAAAGTCATTCAACATTATAACTGACTATTGTACTCAAAGCTCCAGAGGAAACAGTGGGTGGAAAGAGCAATGGAAAGCAATGACTAGTGGCGCTGGCACTTAATTTCAAGGCTTTGCTATCAGCACACTAAGCCACAGGCATTTAAGTTATTTTATTTATTATAATAAACTTATTAAAATTACAGCTAAAAGATAAAAACTAATACAAATTCAAAAAATAAAAGAAAAAATAGAAAGTACAGAAAAGAAAAATAATAGAAATAAAAATAGAAAAGAGTAAGTATATATATAAAAAAAGACTTCCCCCTTCATTACAACATGTGATCTCTTCTTCCCATATTGCATCTCTTATCTATAAACAAATCCTTATCTATAAACAAATCCTTAAAGCCTGGTTATTCCGTACTAATCAACAAAAATCTATTAACAATTACCAGAGATAACAACATATATAATTTAACTTTGATCAAATAAACCAACTTTATATTCGTTACATTTACTTAACAAACTAAACCTATATTTCCTTCAAATAATTTCTACAACTTGATTTATTTTTATTTTTTCTTGTGCTTTCTAATAAAATTCCCCAAAACTTTAATAAATCTTTTTTTAAAATGCAGTATAGTAAAGTTGTCCAGGTCTTTCTCTTTGCTTGTTATTTGTATGTAATTTTAATTATTTTGACTTCATTGTATATCCAAGGTAATATCTTTTTCCATGTCATTTTTATAGCTTGTTGTCTTTAAATCCACTTCAAATCAGTCTCAGTTTTGTCCTATAAAATTTGTTCTTCTTCATACCATCTTTTAAACACAGTCTATCTATAGAAGTAGACATTCTTAAGAACTTTGTGTCCTTTATTCAAAAATGTTCTTCAGTGTCTTAAATATTAAAATATTTTTTCTTTCTTCTGTATTACTAAGTCAAATGTTGTTCTCCTTTAATTGCAATCTTCAGTTTTTTCTTATTGTCTACAGTCTCATCCTATCATGCGTCTTTTACAGAATTCAAAACAAATGCATTTTCTCACAGAAAATATTCTTATAGCCATAGCACTTAGACTTATATACCACTCCATAGAGCTTTACAAATTCTAAGGGCAGTCTACACAGTTAGTATATTGCTCCCAACAATCTGGGTCCTCATTTTATCGACTTCAGAAGGGTGGAACTTCAACTTCAAGCCCCATCAGGGTCGAACTCCAGACTGTGGGCAGAGTTAGTCTGCAATGGTGCATTCTAACTACTGCACCCCTTGGGCTCTTATACTTGTTATAATTAATTCCAAAATCCTATTTCAAATCCACCTGTACTTTAGTCCTTTTGTAACTTTTAAAAATCAAAGATCACCTTTTTTTATATTTATTCCAAAATAATCATTTAAACCCTTAAACTTCTATTAAAAGCTTATTTTGCAAAGGATTGAAGGAATTTCACCTGGTATTATAAAACATGTTGTTGTTGTTGTTTTATTTGATTTGATTTATATGCCACCCTTCTCCGAAGACTCAGGGCGGCTTACAATGCGTTAAGCAATAGCCTAGTGTTGATCCAAAGGTTGCAAATTGTGGAAAAGCAATAAACAATTTCCAAAATGATAAGAAACTATGGGAACCCAAAAGTCCTTTTGAAAATGCTGACTCTAGTTTGAGCAAAAAGTTGGCTATTCCCTCATTTCCCAAAACTCTAAATCCACTGAAGACTGCTGCCTTGCAGTATGTTCATGAGGAGCAAGGTGCATTTGTGGGTAATCACAAGTCCTCTCTTGGCCAAAGAGAAATTACAAAGAGCCAGATTACTTGCTGGCTCTTCATTCTGTTGCTGTTATTGGTTCTGCTTTTAGCGTAGCCATCTTTAGTTCACCATTTGTTCCCTGGAATTGGCATTTAAGTGGGCTCCATTTTAGACTCTTGAATTAATGGTTGAGCATCTAAACACAACTGACATTTATCTTCCTCTGCTCCTCCCATGCCATTTAGTGCTTTATATGTTCCTTGACATTTCTGAAATCTTAGAACAAAATGAAAGGAGGAAAACAGACGGGAGGAAGGGAAAGTATTTTAAGCATGTCTAATAGCCTTAAACTCCCTAAAATAACAACAATGCTGGCTGGGGAATTCTGGGAGTTGAAGTCCTCACATCTTCAAGTGGCCGAGGTTGAGAAACACTGTCCTAGGCTAAACCACTTCACCAAATTCTATATTACATTCACAAAATAATATTGATGGAAGAAAATAATATTGATGGCTGTTGTTCCAAGTCTTGAGGTTATTTTCTCAATCTCCCAACAGCATGAATTTGTGCAGCAGTGCATTTGCAAAATTTGATTACATTGAAGTTTTAGTTTAAGATATGGCCTTTAGAACACTGGTAATGTACCTGAAGGAGTATTCCAAAAGGCATGCTGTTAAAACAGGCTGAATTCTCGAAGGAATGAGAGCTTATTTTTGGAATTGGATTTCAAGAAATCTAACTCTTTTTATTAACTGTTTATAACTATTTTTATAACCCTACTTAGGAAAAGAACAAGCTCCATTTTGCAAACTGTAAAAAAGAATTAGATGGTAGGACCTAAAATTGTTCGATTTTCTCCATAAATATTAATGGAGGCTACACACATACACATCTTAACTATTTCTTTTCTTCCCTGTCTTTAATTTATATTATTTTCTTTCTAAAAGCAAACATTTGAGTTTTAGTACATCCATACTATATTGTGTAATTTTGGTTAAGCTATTGCACTAAACAGGGATTATGCCATTTTTCTTATGGCCAGCAGAGATAACTTTGCTTTTTGAATGATTTAAAAATACTTTCATGCCTACATCTTAAACCTATAGGAAGGTTTTATGCACCTGAAGATTAAACTTGATTACATAAAACGTTATTTCCAACTATACAATAGTTCTTTATGTGTAGCAAAATTAACTACACTCCAATACCTACAGGTAATGTAGCTGAAGGATTACACATTCATTAGATCAAGAGTTAAAATTGTGGTGGATGGGAAGAAATCCCAAAGTGTTGGGAAAGAAAATTTGCAGCTGATCTGTCAATAAAATCTTAACCTGTCAATCTGTATTGTGGGCTGAAACCATCAGAGGCCAGTAAAATTAAACCCTGAAGAATCCATTAGAAATTATTCTCATGTAGTCTTTTTTTTTAATTGGATTATTCTTGTTATGTTATGTGCTATTTCTTTCTGCCACTGTTCTTTGTGTATATTACTGAATGGGGATATAACCTCCTTTTTAGGTTTGTCATTCATTGTTCCATTTTGTTTTCCTATCTCCCTGTCTTTCTCTCATCTGAATTCCCAAAGTTTGATAGACTTTCTAAAAGGCTCAAGTTTCTTGATGAATCATCCCATTGATTCTGAAGACTTTAAGTCTAACATACTCCCTTGAGGTTACACTACTAAGAAAACTCAAAGGAAATACTCCTTGTGAAACAAACCAGTACAGAGAGGGACTTTCTTAGGAATAAAATGGATGATGGCTGTATGCTGGACAGGCTGTCTCCAGGAGGGTTTGATAAAATGAAAGAGTTAGGAACAAAGGATTTAAAGACCTTTGTGTGAGTGTCAATGGATTCAATCCATCACTTTTTTTTTGATCCAGGTGTGAGTATAGAAAGCACACATCTTATTGCTTAATTCTATCCACTCCACAAAAAAATCCATATCAGAGTCTACTATCTATGGAAACATCTCCAATAGCAGGTTTATTTCTGTTTTGTTGTCGGCTTCATTAAGACATTTTCTAGGACTAACAACTTAAGTTAGTTTTCTGTCTCCTTTTGCCTTTTGCAAAAATCAATGGATCTGTGATTTTGGACTGCTATGCCATTTGTTTACTATGAACAAAACCTGAAACATTACCTTCCATTTCAGTTTATTATGCTCTTTTATTTACTGTATTTTTCAGAGTATAAGATGCAATGGAGTATAAGATGCACCTTAGTTTTTTGGGAGGAAAATAGCGGGGGGAGAGTTCTGCCTACCAGGTATTCATCTGGCTAGCGTCCTTAGTCTGGTCAGCTTCAGCACATTAGTTTGCTGGTTTTGAGCATTGGGGATAAAAAACAGCTTCTAAAGCACAGGTGATCTTCAGAGAGAGAAGCAATGAGAAAAGCAAATGAAACCCGGAGATCGCTTTGTTTGCTAGCGCCTCATTAGGACTGAAAAACAGCTTTTAAAGCACAGCTGATCTTCGGAGAGAGAAGCAATGAGAAAAGCAGGCTAAGCATGGAAGATCGCTTCACTCATTAGTGCCTCGTTAGGGCTGAAAAAAAGCTTCGAAAAAGCTACATTCGGAGTATAAGACGCACCTAAATTTTCAGCTTCTTTTGGGGGGTGGGAGAATGCATCTTATACTTCGAAAAATACGGTAGTTACATAGTGCCTTGTTAATTTGTATAACATTTGACAGGCAAATGTCCTCAAAGCATTACATTTTATAGTTAGGACTATTGACAGTAGATTAGTTAAATTCTTTCATAAAATTAAATAGATGAAGATCTTATATTCAAATATTGTATATGATGAAATTTATGTGTGCAGACAGGAGACAATTTTTTTAAAAAAATATGTATGTACAAATTGTTTTCAGGACCATCTCTAAACATTTTAAAATATTGTGTATGTGTTTGATTCCAAATGAAAAATTGTTGCAAATGTATCCTCATGCAGAATGCAGAGACAAGCAGTTTTGATTCTCCTAATACTGACCCTGATGGACATTTGTTTTTGAGCATTGAGTTTCAAATGCTAATGCAAACACTGGGGAAATAAACTCTTTTCAGAAAGGAAATAATCTACCGTATCTACAATATATTATACCACCAACAAGACACTTTTTTTTTTTACTGTCAGGATCCATCGCTGATACAGCTAATTATATAGAATGAATTCTGAAACAAGAAGAAAAAGGTAACATCTTCCATTCTCAGTATTGCAACTGCTCTTGCATCACATGAGACAAAAAAGGGATGGAATCAAAGTATGTACGATTTTGTATTTATTTATTTATTTATTGCTTCAATTTATATGCCTCCCTTCTCCGGAGACTCAGGGTGGCTTACAATGCGTTAAGCAATAGCCTTCATACTTTTGTATACACCTGCTTAGTAGGGCTTTCAGCCCCCCTTAAGTGGGGTGTTCTTTTTTATACAAAGTCAGCTTATTGCCCCCACAATCCAGGTCCTCATTTTACCTACCTCGGAAGGATGGAAGGCTGAGTTAACCTTGAGCCTGGTGAGATTTGAACTCGCAGTAATTGCAGGCATCTGGCAGCTAAGTGCTATTTAACAGCGCTTTAGTCTGCTGCTCCACCAAGGCTCCATTTGTATGGCTGTACAAATATCCAAATGGGGTGCAAACACCATTTGTTTTGCATTGCAACTACTTTGGGAACAAAATTCTTCCTTTGCTTTCACATAGAAAAACAATGTTGCTGTGTTGCTTCACAGAATAGACTTGCGCAAGGAAAAAAAAAACCCTTAGCCAGAGTTTCTTATGATTTGTAGGAAGTGTCAGAAGGGTTTCTATATATATGAACCATTCATGTGCAGATGTTTTATGAAGAATCTGGATGAGCAGTTGGAAAGTGAAACTGTGATAGAAGACAAAGACTGTCATGAAATGTCATGAAATGTCTCACTGAGGCCAATTAGAGTTATTGTCTATATACATTGGCCTATGAAATGTAACTTACAAAAATCAGAATCATGAAAGCTACAGTATTCCCAATGACATCCTATGAAAGCAAAAGTTGGACTTTGTAAAAGCAGGATAGGAAGAATATTGATGCCCTTGAATATTAGTGTTTGAATGACTCCTGAAAATACTGTGGGTAGCCAAGTAAACCAGGGGTGTCAAACTCAAGGCCTGGGGGCTGGATGCAGTCCTCAGGGTATTTAGTTCTGGCCCGCAGGGCTGCCCTGGAAACAGCAAAGGACCAGCCCACAGTGTCTCTGCCAGCAAAAATGGAGCTCAGGAGGGCTACGTGCATCCCTTCTGAGTTCTGTTTCCCTGACAGGGTTGCAGGAGACCGTTGCAGCTGAAAACGGAGCTCAGGAGCCCATTTTTGCTGGCAGGGTATTCAGGCCACGACAGAAGCCCTCAACACGAGTGACATCAAGCTGGCCACGCCTACCCTGGCCACGCCTACCCTGCTTCCCCCAAGATCAAACACAACCCCAATGCTGCCCTCAATGAAATCAACATTGACACCCCTGAAGTAAATCAACAAATGGATCACTGAATGAACCCCAAAATCTCACTTGAGACTCAAGTGATACAGTTCAAATTATCCTATTTCAGGCCCATTATGCAAAGATCTAACTATCTCAAAAAGTTTCTGATGCTGGGAAAAGTAGAAAGAAATAGAAGAAAAGGACAACTAGTAACGAAGGTGGATAAGCTCAGTACAGAGACAATGAGTTGTCAGAGCCTTGGATAGTACAGTGGTCTAAAGCACCCTGTTGTTAACACAGCTGCCTGCAATTATTGCAGGTTCAAATCTCACCAAGGCTCAAGGTTGACTCAGCTTTCCATCCTTTCTAAGGTAGGTAAATTGAGGACCCAGTTTGTGGGGGCAATAAGCTGACTTTGTATAAATATACAAAAAGTATGAAGGCTATTGCTTAGCGCATTGTAAGCTGCCCTGAGTCTATGGAGAAGGGCGGCATATAAATCAAATAATAAAAAAAAGACATGAATTACCAGGCCCACAAATGTAGGATTCAACTTATTGCTTTATTGCTCAAGCCTATACAAAGGAATCTTCTCTTACTAATGGTTTGCATCTGGGTAAAACTATATAAAGTTCAACATCATTCAAGGGAGGTTGGATTTCACCTCTTGTGACTACATAGAGACTTTAAACAAATTCCCTGCTTATCTCCTATGGCTCTGTCAATCTCCTCCTGACAGAGTACACCATTAGAACATCCAAAGAAAAGAAGGATAGGATCAGATCATCATGGAGAATATCTATGTGGTTGCTAAGAGTTGACAAAAACTTGATGGCACATAGTCTATCTATCAAATACGGAAGAGATGCTTTCCCCTCTAAACTATTATACTAAAGACAGAGAAAAGAATGAGATACTGTATTTTTCTTTGTTGATAATGAAACCAGTTTATATGTAATTCAGTAAAGAAGTAGCAAATATTTACTGTTTACTCAGATATGATCTCAAATGATCTAAGATAAATATAGATTTTATCAAGTGAAACTTGCCCTAGTTTGCATGGACCACTTTCTAACCACCTGTGCACTATTGTCAAATTAAATTATGAGTAGGAAATTACATTAGCACACTTCTGGACCAGTGGGACAAAATTATCAAACTCACTTTTTTCATTACAAAATTGTAAGAACTGAAATTTAATAAGGTAAAAGGGAGAGAAAGCAGAACTGACTTAAGAAGCTGTCAGGCCCATCAAGCTCAGTTATGTCTATACTGACTTGCAGCAGCCTATCTTAGGCTGGAAATAACAAGGACTGAACATGGACATCTGCCAAGGATGCTTTGATGAGAGCTGCTGGATAAGGTGTTATTCAGTCTTCCTCAGATCACATGCCAAAAATATCAGTGAGGATTTTGGAGAAACTGTTGATCATTTTCTCTAAAGGGATTTCTAAAAGTTTTGATAGCTAACATGGAAGATTGCTCATCTTTTCCAGCATGAATACCCCCAAGCTTTGGTGAACTGTGCCAAAGAATTTACCCATCCACCTTTCCTTAATCCTCACTGAAGCCTAAGAGGCTACAGATTGAATACAGTGGCCTGCATAGAAATCTCCTCTAGCTTTGGTAAATGAAGATAGGAGACAGAAGGTTTGAAGGAAAAGAAAACCTTTGTAAAAGCAAATCTCATTTTTTTTTGCTTTGACAAAATGAATCATGTCACCAAAGTGACACAATTCTGTTTGTCAAGGTGAATCTAAGTTGCCTCACACCAGCCTATTATTTATGCTCTATCTTTAAGCTGAAGAAGTACTCAGGATGAATTACAGATCACTGAAAGGAGACAGCCCTTGCCCACAGGTTAAAATCTAGAAAGGACAAGTAGAATAAAGGAAAACAAGAATACTCAACTGCTGATTCTTATCATCTTACTATCCAGCGTAATGTTTTTACAGTTGCCCTGTATTCATTATTTTCTGAAATGAAAAGAATTCAGAGAGACAAAATCAACTTTTATCAACTAAACTAAGCTAACAGTTTATTCAACCTTCCTTTTCTCTTTTTCTACAATCTGGATTCTCTGGAAGGAGGAGGATGGCTCTGCTGTTTTCTCTTTGTATGTTAGACCTATAAAACTCTTGAGTTTGAATCCTTGTTCAACCATATATTTTCTGAAAAATATTCTATAATACATGGGAAAGAGCTATAAATGCTCCACTCCCTAGCTCTAAGCTATCCCAAGTAACTCACTTACTAGGCTTTGCCCATTTGGCATCAGTATCTGAGCTAATATGGGAGGCTTCATTGGAAAAGAAATTCACAAAAGCATCTAAACATTCTACATAATATATTCCTTCTGTCCCCTCTACCCTCCAATCAATAGAAACTGAGAAGTATACAATTTCACTGCTCTTATCACCTCTGTGTAGATCAAAATCTGGCCATGTACAAGTGCTTGTTTATATTTGCTTTCAATCTTATACTATCATTTCTCTGTAAGTCTTTTCAGATGCTTCATCTTTCATAGATCCTACTCAAGATCATCAACAAGAAGAGAACAATGTTATCCTTGGTTCTAGTCATCTCCTTATACCAGAGATCAATCAGACAAGAAATGGAACTGCCTGTCAGATCATCAGGAAATTCCAGCAAGTGCCCTCAGAAAACCATCAGAATCCAGTAAATGCCTAAGGCGGACTATTTTAATGGGATTATCATTCTTACAGAGTCCCAAGGTACTTATGAAACATGACCTGAAAAGGATTAGATCACCATAAATGACATGCCAACTTTTTCCATTTTCACATCACATCTCTTCTGCTCCAAACTACAGAACTAGAATGTGTTTGGCTAGTGACAAGATTACTTGTGACAGCCGCATGGTCACTGGGGATTTCTGAAGGCTGTTACTAAGCAGCAGGGTGGTTGGTGGATCAGCAACAACCTCGTGCTTGTTCCCATAATCCATTTTCATCTATAGGCATTCATATTCAACTACATTTTAGGAAATGCTATTGATTCCTGCCAAGATATTGTGAATGACTCTGCAAATGTCCTGGCTGCAGCAGAACCTGAAACTCAGATCAGACCTTTGAGAGAACTATCATAATAGATGCCAAACAGGCATGTTCATTTAAGACCAATTCTAAGTGGGGAGCTCTTCTATCACATACGCCTGCTGATACAGCATCCTGAGGCCAGAGCCTGTATGGCCATTTGGCTCGAAAGTTGAAGCAACTGAATTAAGCGCCAGATATACTAATTTGGCAGATCGCTTTCTCCTATAGTACCCATCACTGATTTAATGCCATCCCCATTATCTTTACTCCCAGCACCATTGCTTACCCTTGGCACTATCCCATTCCATTTAGCATCTGTCACTTTCATACCTTATCAGCTCTATGCCAATTGTGCAAAGCGCTTCTACAGGTTAGTTGAGCTCAACCACACACTTGGCCAATACTTCTATTTACTTATATTCACAATGGAAATCAAACGCCCAACTCTACTTGACCAGAAACTTTTTATCAATTCATCTTCTACAGAGTTTCTCAAAGCCTTTCCTATACTTTTCTGCTACTGAGGTGTTAATACAGCTGGGGATCCTTTTCATACGAGAGCAAATCCATTTCCATCCTTTGCTGTGGGTTTCAGGCATCAACTTGATTAAATCCATCAAAGCTTCATTACCAATTGTCTAAATGTAA
This sequence comes from Ptyas mucosa, assembly GCA_012654045.1. Taxonomy (NCBI): domain Eukaryota; kingdom Metazoa; phylum Chordata; class Lepidosauria; order Squamata; family Colubridae; genus Ptyas; species Ptyas mucosa. The sequence goes on from WNWU01013616.1 coordinate 2,279,649, forward strand.
CCCTGGTTTGGAAGCTGGATGTGAAGAACTGAAGATGTTTCTTGGATGAGAAGTGAAATGTCTTCAAGAAAAAAGCAAAGAAAGTCCAGTTGCCTTTTGTAAAGCATCTTTGGGACAACCATGATCTGGATGACTGAGAACCTCCATAGACATCTGGCTTGCATCATTCTAGTCAGCCTTTGTTGGAACATAGAATTCTGCACTGATGTTCAATTCAGGTAATCCTTGACTTATAACCATTTGTTTGAAGTTACAACAGGAGTAATAACAGTTGAAGCTATAACTGTTGTAACAACAGTTACAAAAGTGACTTATGATCCCTTTTCATACTTACAACTATTGCAGTATCCCAATGGTCACATCAGTGGTGACCTATAAAACTGGTAGTAAAACCGGTGGGAGGCTCCGCCCACTGACACTGAAATCATCAAAGCGCTTCCGCGCATGGCCCCATTACGAACCAGTAGTAAAGGTAAGTAGAACCCACCCTGGTGTGGACCCACATGATCAAAATTCAGATGCTTGGTAACTGGTACATATTTATGATGGTTATAATAATCTCAGGATCATGTGATCACTTTTTGAGAGAGGCAAAGTCAATGGGGAAGCCAGAGTCACTTAACAACCATGTTATTAATAACTGTGGTAAGAAAGGTTGTAAAATGGGGCAAAATTCACTTAATAATTGTTTTGCTTAGCAACAGAAATTTTGGGTTCAGTTATGATCATAAGTTGAAGACTACCTGTAGCCATGGATCTTTTAGTATCCTGACCACCTAGTCCTGAGAAGTTAAATCCACCATAAAGAATTTTTTCTTGCCATTTGCCATAAAAACTCTGAACATTTAATTTCTATTTCAATGAATCATAAAATTCTAGCTATGAAGACTGGTTAAATTGTATTATATTAAATTGGCTTTTGATTAACAAATCATTTTCTTCTTCAACTATTTTATCATAACTTATGATTGAGTGTGTTAAAAATAATATCATGGATTTCTATAGAAATCCGCCAAACCAGGTACCATAGTTTAGTTCACAAGCTTAGAAAACTGAATACTTAAAAACCTAGACAAAAATCTCATTTGTTTCTGAAAAACACTTCTAAAAAATAGATTTTTCTGAAAGTTGTGTAAAACATAATTTTAAAAAGTCATAGAAATTTGTATTTAAAAATAAAACTTTCTAAACATTAGGAAAGATATGAGACCATAGAAAAGGTTATGACTGACAAACCCAAAGTGTTTCAAATAGATACAATTATTTTTTTAAAAAAACATATTTTTTAAGTTAGTTCTAAAAAGTAGCATTTTCTTCAAGATGTTTGCAAACACCGTGACTGACAGAACAATAAACTATTGCTTGCTAAAATGTATTGCAAATTAATTGCTAGTTAGATTTGTTAAGCAGATTTTTGTGGCTTTTATTGACATAACAGTTGGCTTCAATTCTGTTCTCAATAGTTTTTTGGAATAAATTATAGTCATTGGCCACTGATATGGAGCTATTAAATTAAATTATAGGTTTATACTGTGACATTGGTACAAATCAGTATGAACTGCAATGGACAATTGTTTAATATTATGGCACTAATTAAAAGTACAAAATATGGATGTTTACTTGTTCTTCTTTCTATTTTTTTTAATGGTGTACTTACTTTGTAAAATGTAATTGTTATGTTTAAGTCAAATAGGGCAACATCATAGATTGATTTTATTTTGATATCTATATTCCCTAGTAGAACTATGAGAGTCAGATTGATGCAGTGGTTAAAGTACTAACCTTGTAAGTTATGGTCTCCTTTAGGCATGAAACATAGTTTGGTGACTTTGGACCAGTCATTCTCTCTCAGACCAAGTCACCACACAGGATTGTTGTTGTGGGGAAAATAGAGGGAGGAAGGGGTATTAGGTAAGTTTACCACCTTGGGTTATTTATAAAAATAATAAAGGCAGGATTAAAAGCTAAAAAAAATTAAAAAGTGACTTGCCATTGCAATCTTCTGGAATAATTTCCTCTTCCCTGAAATTATCTCCTATAAATACTAACTAATCTTAATCCTGTTTACCTTCCAAATTAACAAATTCAAACAGGATTGGATAGGTGCTACCATCTGCTGAGTCATTTCTTTTATTAATTACAAGTATAGAACCACCTAGAGTCCAGAACAATTGCAATGTAGAAATCAGTGATATCTTCTATTAAATTTCAGGCATTAATGCTAAATTAGGATATAACATAGATAAATCCTAAATCAGTCTTTTTATGGTTAAAATAATATTTAGACAAATACTCAAATTTACCCTTGGGAAATTTTCATCTTCATCTGTTATAGAAATTAAGCGGTATATTTTTCATTGGTGCTCATATGTCATTTTTTTACTAGAATCAGTGCAATGGGGAATGACCTTTTATAAAATTAGGTTTCTACTATTTCATCCTCATCATCTTTATCTAACATAATAGTCACATTTATTCTGATAACCTTTAATTCTGAGCAACAGCAGAATTAAAAGCAACTCTTTTCTTTTTCTCTAGGATGTCACTGTCTGTCTTATAGCCATATTGGAGTGAAGATTTCACACAAATTCATCTTTCTGAACCAGGAAGGCACTTTGGCCAATCACTCCTACTTGGTCACTTTGCATGTTGACTATTGCAACAACCTCTACATGGGAGTGCTCTTGAAGACTACTCAGAAGCTTCAGCTAACCCAGACATGATGATCTAGGCAGTTCGAAATACTCTAAGCATGTTTGATTTGGCAACGTTGGTCCTATTGTTAAGAAAATGTGACGGGACTCAGGAATTATGCCTTCTTTCTCAGCCCTCTGGAACATATTCGTATCAGTTCCTACCCCGGCCTTCTTTTTTTAAAATCTTAAAAACTGGTCTTTCTTCCTGCCTCTGAACTAATTTGGATATTAGGGATCTTAGAGACTTCTTGGTTGTGTGGAGATAGTTGATTCTTCTGTGTCACTATCATCTTTGGATATTTCTTTTGTCTGCTTTAATATTGTATGCCACCCAGAGTTGATTTTGAGCTATGCAAGTTTCCAAATCCAATGGGAAGGGAGGGAAGGAAAACAAAAAGGTCTTAGAAACTGTGTTTCTTTGCAGTGATCACATATGAACTCGGCAGCTACTTTTACTAATTAGCAATGTGTGTGTGTGTGTGTGTGTGTGTGTGTGTTTGTGTATACGTACACACACACGTTGGTGCTTCATATTACAAGGTATATATATATATATATACCGTGTGTGTGTGTGTGTGTGTGTGTGTGTGTGTGTGTGTATGTATGTATAAAATGGTTTGCCGTGAATGCGACTGCTTGAGGGCTCCTGGATTGGAGCTGAAAGGTGAAAGGGAGCAGAATGCCCCCTCCCACATGTTGGAGTAGACCAGGTGTCTCGATAGAAAAACACTATATATATATATATATATATATATATATATATATATATATATATATATATACACACACACACACACACACACACCCCTCGTAACATGAATTTACATACATGATTACAGTAACATCCAGATGCATAATTAAAGATAATGAAACAGTTTTTACAAAACAATGTGCACTATTGAGATTTGCAATCCTTCTTTAATCATACATATGTTTAAAGAACAGCTAAGGTGGGGCACAAAATGGGCTATTTGGGATTTTCTTTTCTCCTAAAGGACAATTATAATTTCGTAGTGTCTGACAAACGTCAGCAAATTTATTTATTGCTACATTTCGTAATATGGTTTGCTTAAGGTAACCTGAATATGATGTGCAAACTCACTCTCTGAATTAATGTCTGACCCAGGTTCTTCAATAAATCATGGCTAAAAAAAATCTGTCTTAGCACTATGCATGAACCTAGCCATTACAAAGTTTTCTATAAAAATAACCTTGCAGAGATAGGTTACTAATTATACAGGGAAAGACATTCACATGTCTTGCTACTTGCACAGGAGTTCTCTTGAAATGTTCTAATCAGCGCTTATATACTGGTAAGGAATCTTTTATTTCCATTCTCTCCTTATCAACCCATTTATACTCTTCCTAACTTTAACTGAAAATGAGTAAAAGAAGTGTAGGCTAAACTACATGTTACACTAATGACACTGTAGGAACATTAAATTATTCAGTGTCTTATTTATGGTAGAGAGCAGCAATAAAGACCTAATGGGCTATACTATAGGGCAGTGATGGCTAACCTTTTTGCCATCACGTGCCAGGAGAGGGGGGATGGGGGAGGGTCATGCGCGCACGTGCCCACGCGCATGTGCGCGCAACCCCTCTCCCCCCTCCTGGCACATGATGGCCTGGTAGGCCCGTTTTTCTTTCTTACCTGGCTCCAGATCCTGTCTATTTATCTGGGAAGGGTGAAAACAGCCTTTCCCACTCCCTTGGAGGCCCTACGGAGGCTGAAAGTGGGACAGGAAGTGACATTTTTTGCTGTCCCCAGCCTCCAGAACCTCTCTAGGAGTCTCTAGGAGCCTCTCTAGGAATCTCTAGGAGCCTCTCTAGGAGCAAAAAAGTCACTTCCTGTCCCACCGGAAGTCAGGAAATGGGCCCTTTCAGCCTCCTCCAAAGGAGTGTGAAAGGCTGTTTTTGCTTTTCCCAGATAAATAGACAGGATCTGGAGCCAGGTATGAAAGAAAAACGGGCCTTCCCCACCCACCCCAGTCCCTCCAGATGCAGGAAACAGCCTGTTTCCCTACTTCTGGTGGGCCCAGAAGGCCCAAAAATCAGCTGGCCGGCGGGCGCATGTGCCCCAGAGCTGAGCTGGCGTGCCCACTAATATGGCTCCGCGTGCCACCTGTGGCACACGTGCCATAGGTTCGCCCTCACGGCCATAGGGAGAATTAAGTGTTCTTCAAACTGAAGTAGAAAAAACCCAGTAAACCAAAATATTGCTTTGTCAAGCCAAGGATATGCCCACAAATGATCTAAAATCAAGTTAAAATAGCAGGTGGCAGATTTGGAAGCTTATCAACATCACCAGGTACATGTTGCCAAATTCCCACTGCATCCGGTGGTATTATTTGTTTATTTATTTATTTTGTCGAGTACATATTAGATAATATATATAAGTATAAGCATGAATTGAATACATAAAATGAACACAAATAAAGGAAACATTAGGACAGGGACGGTAGGTACGCTGGTGCTCTTATGCACGCCCCTTACAGATCTCTTAGGAATGGGGTGAGGTCAACAGTAGACAGTTTTAGGTTAAAATTTTGGGGGGGTTGGGATGAGACCACAGAGTCTGGTAGTACACTCTAGGCTGGCATCAAGATGACATCGGAACCTGACATAGGCATTAACAACTCTGTTACTGAAATCATATTATTATATTATAATATATATAATATATTATATTATGCTTCTGTCTCTGGATTTCCATGTTGAGAGAAACTCATGGGAAAAGAAGCTTCCCATGAAGGGAAAAGATGAATGGGAGTTCCTTAATGGGAGTTCCTTAAAATGGCAAACAATTTCAATGAAGGAAAAGAGACATCAGAAGAATCTAATGTGAGTAGGAATACACATATGAAGTGTGTGTTTTTTTCCCCAAAGGTTCATATGAAACCAAGAAAAAGCTAAGAAAAAGGGCTTTGTCTTACCTGAACGCCCGTTCTGAGGGCCGAGGGACCAGTGGTCATGAGAGGGTTAACTGCTGTATCTAGGCAGATTGAGTCAGACCATTGGAAAACTCCGCCTCCTCCTTGCTGTCTCCCAGCTTTCGGATGAGAGATGAGAAGTCTGACTATGCACCCAGAAATCTGTAATCAAGAAAAAAAGAGGAAAGGAAGTGGCCAGGCCCCCCGTACCCGCGGGAAAGGGACGGGGATGACCACTGGCCCCTCGGCCCTCAGAACGGGCGTTCAGGTAAGACAACGCCCTTTCTAAGGGAGCGAGGGGCCAGTGGTCATGAGAGGGACGTGCCAAAGCCCTCAACCTATTGGGCGGGACCCGTCGGAGACGAGTGGCCCTGGCCCGCATAGATCTGTTGAAGTACCCTACGGCCAAAGGCCGCGTCTGCCGAAGCGAAACGATCGACCTTGTAGTGTCGGATAAATGGGGTCGGAGACGCCCAAGTGGTGGCCCGGCAAACCTCCTGGAGGGACGCTTGAGTAGCCCAAGCCACGGACGTGGCCGCGCTACGGGTGGAATGGGCAGTGATACGTCTCGGGGCAGGAAGAGATAGGGACTCATATGCCGAGGCGATAGTCGCCCGCAGCCAGCGACCTATAATGGGAGAGGAGACCTTGGCTCCCATGGAAGCGGGCTGGAAGTAAACGAAGAGGGCCTCCGACCTGCGGAAGGAGGATGTACGCCGTAAGTAAGAGCCTTGGATAGTACAGTGGTCTAAAGCCCTGTTATTAACATCAGCTGCCTGCAATTATTGCAGGTTCGAATCTCACCAAGGCTCAAGGTTGACTCAGCCTTCCATCCTTTCTAAGGTAGGTAAATTGAGGACCCAGTTTGTGGGGGCAATAAGCTGACTTTGTATAAATATACAAAAGTATGAAGGCTATTGCTTAGCGCATTGTAAGCCGCCCTGAGTCTCCGGAGAAGGGCGGCATATAAATCAAATTAAAAAAAAAAAAGTATATGCGTAGGGCGCGGCGGACATCCAGGGTGTGCCAAACCTGTTCCCTGGGGTGGGACAGGTGGGGACAAAAGTTAGGTAAAACCAACTCCTGGGATCGGTGGAAAGCGGAGTTAACCTTGGGAATAAAGGTGGGGTCCAGGCGTAAAACGACCCTGTCTGGGTGGAAGACACAAAGGTCCGCCCTCGTGGACAAGGCCGCCAGCTCCAAAATCTGCCGTGCAGAGGTAATTGCTACGAGAAATGACACCTTGTATGACAGGAAGTGAAGTCCCGCCGTGCGGAGCGGCTCGAAGGGAGCTCGTGTAAGAGCATCTAACACCTTCGGGAGGTCCCAAGTGGGATATCGAGGGACGGGAGCTGGAAGAATGTTAGAAGCCCCCCTCAGGAACTGTCGAATCAGAGGGCGATGGGCCAGGGAATGTCGGGACCCCCAACAGAGGAGACAGGAGAGAGCAGCTACTTGCCTGCGTAATGTGTTGGGAGCGAGCCCGGAATCCAACCCCTTCTGTAGGAAAATCAGTACCTGTTTGGTGGATGCCGACCTCAGCTCCAGACCCCGTGACGTGCTCCACTGAGCGAATGAACGCCAGGTGGCCCCATAGATCCGGATTGTGGTGGGTCGGCGAGCTGCCAAGATGGTATCGACCACCGGACCGGGCAGATGGGATTCATTCAGGAGCTGCCGCTCAACCGCCAAGCGGTCAGTTGGAGCCATGCGGCATCTGGATGGCGAAGAGGGCCTTGATGCAGTATGCCTTGGGAGAGTGGAAGGCGCCATGGCGGTTGAATTGATAGAGCCTGACGATCGGCAAACCAGGGTCGCCGCGGCCAGTGAGGAGCCATGAGTATTATCTCTGCTCTTTCCTCGAGGAGCTTCCGGACGACCCTGGGTAGGAGAGGAAGGGGGGGAAAGGCATAGAGAAGGCCCCTCGGCCAATGGCAATGGAGAGCATTGACCGCCTCCGCTAGCGGGTCCGGGAACCTGGATATGAAGCGGTCCATCTGTCGATTTCCTCGCGTCGCAAATAGATCCACCGATGGCGTTCCGAAATGGTGGCTTATCTGGTGGAAGAGCGACGGGTCGAGCTGCCACTCGCTGTGGTCCAATGGGGCGCGGCTCAGCCAGTCGGCCTGGGCATTGGCTAGGCCGGAGATGTGGGATGCTCGTAAGGACCGCAGGTTGGCCTCCGCCCAGGTTCCCAAGTTCTTGGCCTCCGCCATGAGACGGCATGAGTGAGTCCCTCTGAGGCGGTTCACGTGGGCCTTGGTGGCTACATTGTCCGTGCGGACGATCACGTGGCGGTCTTTCACCTCGTTCTCGAAAACCCGGAGGGCGAGGTGGATAGCCCGAAGCTCCAGCCAGTTTATGTTCTGGGAGCGATCTGAGTCGGACCAGAGCCCCTGGGCCATGCGATTGTGTATGTGCGCTCCCCAGCCCAGCAGGCTGGCATCTGTAGTTAAAACGACCTGGCTGGACTCCCGGAATTCCCTCCCCTCGGAGAGTGCCGTGGAGGACCACCAATGGAGGGACTTGAGGACAGACGAGTTAAGGTGAACAATTTGGTAGGAGGCCGAAATACGGGACCATTGATATGGGAGAAGAAACCACTGCAGGGGCCTGCAGTGGAGACGGGCCCATGGTACGATGCCGATGCAGGATACCATCTTTCCCAGGAGACGGGAAAGGGTCGCCAGGAAAATCGGGTTTCCTTGAGAGACGGCCCTGACCAGGGACCGCAGGCTGGTCAGGCGTTCCCCGGAGAGGTAGACCCTGCACTCCACCGTATCAATGATGGTCCCAAGGTGTTGGATGCGGGTCGTGGGTACCAGATGGCTCTTTTCTCTGTTGATCGAGAACCCGTGAGCCGTCAGGACCTGGAGGGTGGAGTCCAGATCCCGAAGCGCCCCAGCCTCCGAGCTCGACTGGATAAGGAGGTCATCAAGGTAGCATTGGATACACACCGGTATAGCTCGGAGGTGAGCCGCAAGAGCGGCCATCAATTTAGTGAACACTCGGGGGGCCGAGGAGAGGCCAAATGGGAGGGCGTGATACTGGTAGTGGCGACCCGCATAACAAAACCGGAGGAATTTAGAGTAAGCCGGATGAATGGGAACATGCAAATAGGCCTCCGTCAAGTCAATGGACGAGAGGAAGTCCCCTACCCTGATACCCTCCAGGATGGATTGGAGGGACTGCATCTTGAACCGCCAGTAGATAATCCAGCGGTTCAGAGACTTGAGGTCTAGGATGGCTCTCCAGCCCCCCGAGGATTTCTGAACTACGAACAGGCGGGAATAAAAGCCCTGTCCGTGCTCCTCCTGTGGGACAGGCATGATGGCCCGGATGCTTAGGAGATGTTGAATGGCCTCCCCCAGCCGGAGCCGTTTCTGCCGATCCTGAGCAATGGGGCATCGGAGAAATCTGTCGGGAGGAGTGGAGAGCAATAAGAGGGAGAGGCCCCACCTAACCGTCTCCCTGACCCAAGCGTCCGTTGAGGTAGCTTCCCATTGGCCGGCAGAGAAGGCCAGGCAGCCCCCAATGGGAAGCTCGGACGTGCAGCTAACGGGACCTGCGGGAGGGGCGCCCCCAGCCCCCGTGGAAGAGGCGCTTGAAGTTGCCTCTTTGGGACTGGAAGGCCTGGCAATCTGGGGGTCGGGAATGATAGGAGAACCCCCTGGACCGAGCCCCCCCCCCAGCAGAATCGAAGGATCGAAAGGAACGATACTGGCCTGAAGAGGACCTCTGGTCGGACCTCCTGGAAACATTGGGAAGGATACGTCTCTTATCCTTGGTCTCTATGAGGAGAGGTTCTAAGGGGGGGCCAAATAAGGAAGGACCTTCGAAGGGTGAAGAAGCCAAACGCCACTTCGATTTTGCATCCGCCTGCCAATTGCGTAGCCATAGAAGCCTGCGGGAGGTTACTGTGGACCCAATTGCCTTAGCCGCGAAGCGGGAGGTGTTAAGTGTCGCATCCGCAGAGAATTCTAAGGTGGCGAAAATCTTATTGAGATCCTGGTGGGACCTAGTATCCGAGACAGGGAGCCTGTCCTGCAGTTGGCGGAGCCACAGGATTGCTGCCCTATTAAAAAATGAGGCTGCCATTGTCGATTTAACTGCCCAGGCCGAAGCCAGGTGGGATTTGAACAGGGATTGTTCGAGCCTCTTGTCCTCTGGTTGGAGGTTGTCTTCTGGGGGGGCCCGCCAGGTTGGAAGGGGTCACCAGGGCCGCCACCGGAGGATCCACAGTAGGAGACTGTAGGAGATTAGATAACTCCGGGGCCAGATTATAGAGGCGTCTGTCTAGCTGGTTGGGGTTAGGCCCCGAAGCAGGGGAAGACCATTGTTTTTTCAAAACCTCCCTAAACAGTCTAGGTCCCGGCACTTCTTCAGTCTCAATCACAGGTTCCTCAAAGAGGGGCACTGAGGTGCTTGGGACTTCCCCTTGGGGAACTGTGGCACCAGAGGACCCTAACCCCGTGGTTATTTTTGCCTTATGGAGGAGGGAGCGAAATAACTGTGGTTTGAATAGACCCACGTACGAGGGTTGATCGGGGGCTAAATTGTCATCCTCGGAGAGATCCCCCTCCCGGACCTCTTCTCCCGCTAATGATGGATTGGCCGTGGAAGGGGGAGAGGCTACAGCAGATCTGGCCGTGACGGGATCTACGTCAAGAATGGAACCTTCCACCTTGATCTGGGAGCAGGCAGAGCCCAAGACCCATGAGGAGGTCCGGCGCTGCAGTTCTGCCTGAACCCCTTTTTGGATAGCGGCCTGGATAAATTGGATCAAATGGGGTGGTATAGTGGGCTCGGGTGTATCCACCCCTCCCGAAGGAGCTTGTTTAGTAAGCGAGGCTTGGTTAGGGCCCAAGGCCTTAGGAGTAGAAGCCTCAGACTGAGGCCAAACAGAGCGTCCCGAACCTCCCCTTGCGGGGGGGAACGTATTCCCCTCCATCGGGTGACAAAGGGGGAGCTGCCAAAAGCGGGTCCGCCGGCTCCTCTGGAGCATTAGAAGGGGGCACGGAAGGCGCCAGACTTAGGTTAGAGGGGCCCGGGGCAGGAGAGGAAGGGAGCTCCCTAATGGAGGCCTCCCTGATGGCCTTTTGTATGGACCGCTCTATGGCCTGATGCAGGCGCAGTTCCTCCTTTGCCCGAGCGACTGCCGCCTTATCCTCCTTTGAGGAGGTCTTTTTTGTTTTCTTTGCCAGCGCCGGAGTTGGCGAGCTGGCGGCCGCATCCTCTGAAGCCTGGCGCTTCGAGGACTTAGATTGGTGAGCAGCCATGTTGAGCCCCAAAGTTAGCAATTAAATTTGTAGCTGCTCACCTAATGCGATGATAAGGCTGTCACGTGGCTGCAATGCTGGAGAGGCGACTGATTTCCAGCTGAGCCTGAATAGTGTGTGGGGAAAACCCCCCAGGGACGCTCCGATAACTGCCTCATAGAGGAGAGGCAAGGGCGGCGAATGCTGGTTAGCTCAGAGCCGTGGGAAGGCCTGTCGCCCGGGAAGCCCTTGAGGCAGCAAGACGCTGCTGCACGCTCGCCTCAGAAGAGCGGCGGCTGAAGGCTGGAGGCAGGGAAACCCCCCGAAGCTGCCGATAATTGCCCGATGACGCGGGCAGGTGGCCAGACGCTCGGCAGGAGAGCCCCCGGTGTCGCACTCACGCTGTTGAGCCGAGCGCCGAGCGAGGTGCCTTCGGCGAGCGGGAAAAGCCCATGCCGGTTGCCGCCCGAAATCAAGCCACCAGAGGATGAGAGCCCTGATAATTAGGCTCCAGCAACGGGTTTTGACGTGAGCCCGTCACGTTGCAGAGGGGAGAGGCTCAACCGAGGGAGCCTCAATCCCCTGGACCCAGAGGTCCTCAGCGGGCTCGGACCAAAGCCCTTCTCGCTGTTGCACCTCGCCCACAAAAATTGAAGAAATTTATATTTTTTACCAATTGGAAGTACTGTCAATAGAAGCCAAAGTCAGAGAAATTCTGGGTGCGTGCGATCTGGACAGATCGAGTCAGAAAGCTGGGAGACAGCAAGGAGGAGGCGGAGTTTTCCAACGGTCTGACTCGATCTGCCTAGATACAGCAGTTAACCCTCTCATGACCACTGGCCCCTCGCTCCCTTAGAATCTGTATACTTCAGGACTGTAGAAATGGCTGAATCTTAAAATGTTACCATTGACAAATGGTGTTAACAATAAGAAAAGGGACTGGCTTAAATACAGTAACATTCAAAATAAGAGGAAGAGAAAAAATTGTTCAGGAAAGGTCTGCTTGCCACAATGGCAGAATTACTCGACTCCTATTCTGGTTCAGACATCTCCATAGGCAGAAGCGAAGAGCAAGATGAACCCTGAAACTCTCAGAAAATTCATTAGGTAATACCTATTTACTTTGATAACTTAAATGCCCCTTCCATCTCTTAATATTTATGACCTGCAGACTTAATATCTATGACTTGTAATTTGGATTCAAATTACTCTTTTGCCTAGAGACTCTGCAGATTTAACCTCAACAGTATGGGCATGCTTTCTTACTCTCTGTGAGTCTGTGGGATACAACGCAATCCTGACCTCTATTTGTATCTGAAGCTGTTGTTTATAGCAATTTGGGAACAAAAAGCAGCAGGGGCTCTAGTCCAAATTAGAAGCATGGTACCAGAATTGGGCCACTCAGCTGCTTCCTGTTCCATATAAAAGGAACAGCATTAAGATGGGTGTTATTTTTACTATGCATAATTAATGCAGTATTTTGACTCTTAGAGTTATTAGAGCTTGGAAGCTCTAACATGCCAACAATTCGAAATGTTGTATATCATTCTAGCTATGGCAAGCTCCAGTGGCTAATTCAGTAAAATGACTTTGTAAGTGGAAGACTTCCTGTGGTCCAACCACAATTGAGACCAGAAAATTAATCATTGTGGTGCATCATTAAGTGAGGCATCATGTAACCTTACCCAACCTTTTTGGCAAGGTCATTAAGCAAATCACCATAGTTGTTAATCAAGACATCACATAATCATGACTTGCAACCTTCCCTACTGGCTTCCCAGCTGATTTTGTTAGTCAGAAGGAGGCTGGGAAAGCTGCAAATAGTGATCACATGATCATGGGATGCTGCAATAATCATAAGTGCAAGGATCAGTTGTAAGTCTCTTTTTTCAGGATCATTGTGCAGTTGTTTAATAAATGGTAGTTAAGCAAAGACTACTTGTATTGGAAAAGACATTCAAGTCTCAAACTTTCTGTCTAGAGCAGGGGCATCAAACTGGCAGCCCACGGGCCAGATGTGTCATGCACAGGCCACGCCCATCCCAGCTCTGCGAATGGGAAAAACATTGCAAAACATCATGTGACGGCAACGTGATACCGCAAGTTTGACACCCATGGTCTTGAGCTTTATCTCTGTTAAAAGAATCTTCATGTTACTTCATTCTGAGAGGTCTTAGGGCAATATCACTATTTAAAATGTTCCTGTCCTATGTTTGTGTCAACTTAGTTCCCGATTCACTTTTTTTTAAATCAGTCACTTATATGCTAGAAAATTTCACATCCAGCTCCAGTATGATCTTGCATAGGAAAAAAAAAATATTGCCTGCCTACACTGATATCTATTCCTAAACACAGTGATGCCACAGCAAAAATAAAACACCTGTTTGCTATCACAGTGCAAGTTCTGCTCTATATTGCTTGCTTTGTGTCATTGCATGCAAAGATTTAACTGCAATGCATATTTCAGGACTTTCTCCGCCTTGTTGCCATTTCACAGAGAAAGCTGACAACTTCAAAATATGCCTTTTTCAAACTATTCCTCCTGGTAAACAATCTAGGAACGCAATCTCTTAAGTCCCACTATCTCCAACAATAAACAAAAAATACAGCAAACTCCTATAGGTTAAGGACTTATTTAGAATCACATTTACCAAGTTCTAGTTTCCAAAGATAGTCAAAGATCTGGCCTAAGGTTAAGTAAAAGCTGCTGTTTCAGATAATTTTAAGATTTAGGCAACACATACTGCTTTTATGATTCAAGATTCCTGGCATTTATTTTACATTGTCTCAGGTAAGTACTTTTACTGAGCCAGTGGATGACTACTTTTTTTTTAAGGCAATGAATTTGTCCACAGAAAAAGCTAGTAAGCGGGTTTATGTGAGCTAGTTATATGAGCTTGAGCTCTGCAATTTTACATGAAGAAAAAACAAAAATGAAATTCTGCACATTACTGGGATACAAAAAATATCCTGAAAGAGCGTTGAATATTCTGCTTCATTATTTTTTATTTTTGAACTTCTTATGTCTTCCAGGCTTGTGGGGGAATTTCAAATCATGGTAGCTGCCTAGCGCTTACAATATGTTAGTTTTGTCCTATGTGTCTTTTCCAAACAAGCATAAAACCACACCTCCACTGAAATTGGCAAAGCAAGCTACAGCATATAACACAGGGAGCAAACCCCACACTCACTTGCACTGATGGTGTTATCTAACTAGGTAATGAAATACCTGCAAACAAACAACCAAATTCAGACAGCACCGAGGACTCCACTTTTCAAACATTATGCCATTTCTTCAAAACAGAGCATTTTGAAAGATGGGGTAGTGACTCTTGCTGAATCACTCTCTGGTAGTGAAAATATATCTACTAATTACACCATAATATAATGCCTTTTTTGTGATACTTCCATTTCAAAAAAGCTAACTGACAGAGGTTGATAGTTCATTTTTCATACTGGTAGCAGTTGTAAAATCTAATCCTGGAAAACTACAAAAACTTTATCAAAAGCCTTCAATGTGCTATCAAGACATATGTACCCAAGGCTGATATTAGCATTTCACTCATCTACTATAAATTACAATGACATGTAAATACAGAAAGCAAATACCCTTTTTCTAAAAGTAACATCTCACCATGAAAAGTATTTGCAATGTTCTGGTTAAAGAACAATATATTGCATGACAGCAGCTGATTGAAAGCATAGACATGACTTCAAAGCAACAAAATTTAGAGCATAATTTGAAAGTTAAATAATGACTCCAGGCAGGTAGAACAGCATTACCATGTAAGAATTCATCCAATAGCTCACCAACTGTTCTTAAATGACAAATTCGAATTATGGGAGGGGAGAGGAAAATGCAGGTACATGAAGAGATTAAGTACTTTATAGGATCTATAAACTGCCAACAAAAGTGCATATAGTCAAGGCTATGGTTTTCCCAGTTGCAATGTATGGCTGTGAAAGGTGGGCCATAAGAAAGGCTGAGCACCAAAGAATGCTTTGAACTCTGGTGCCAGAGAAGACTCCTGCAAGTCCCTTGGATTGCAAGGCAATCAAATTGATCAGTCCTAAAAGAGATCAATCCTGACTGCTCTTTAGAAGGCCAGATCCTGAAGATGAAACTCAAATACTTTGGCCACCTAATGAGAAGGAAGTACTCACTGGAGAAGAGCCTAATGCTGGGAAAGATTGAGGGCAAAAGAAGAATGGGACGACAGAGAATGAGGTGGCTGGATGGAGTCACTGAAGCAGTAGGTGTGAACTTAAATGGACTCCAGAGGATGGTAGAGGACAGAAAGGCCTGGAGGAACGTTGTCCATGGGGTCGCAATGGGTCGGACATGACTTCACAACTAACAACAAGACTCTATTAGAATGGAGCTACAAAATGGCATTAAGCATGTAAACTTTGACTAAATTACTAGTTTCTATAATATTCAAACTTAACAAATAGCACATTCTGAAGCTGGCTAGAAGAAATGGCTCCTGAAACTCTTCAACCAAGGCATAAAGACAGACAAAATACTTAAGGCATGGAAGCAATCACAAATTATAGCACTGCTGAGACTGGGCAATCATCTACTGGATCCAAAAGGCTTCCAGCTTCCTCTCTTCTATACCACCAATGTAAATTGGTATATATAATTCTGAACCAACTTTTCACTCATAATGGATGAACAACTCATACTGGAGGAAGTTGGATTTCAGCCCAGAAGTTCACATACAAGCAAAGTCATCATCACAGCTCCACTCTGGAGACATGACCAATTACAGGAATGCTATTAACCTTTTGGCAGCATGCTACAGTGTTGCAAAACACATCTTTCTATAAAAGGTGTACAATTTGGCACATTTCAAACTAATGCAAACATCCCAGACCTTCATTGAACATCGTCTCTTCAATGGTTCTGTGACAGACTAAGAAAGGAATTTACAAAAAAGTAACATAGCCAGTGCTAACAGTCTGGAATTCAGCTATGCTAACTGCCTTTGCCACCATGTCCCATCTAGTTTTGGTGCGTGATGCAATGACATCATGGCAACCTGCAAACCAGACAAAAGATGTTTCTGAAAGATGTTAGCATGAACTTACATTCGATTAAAACCATATGCAATGTAGGCAAGTGAAGCTACAGTGGAAGGAAAGCAGTTTGTGCAACTAACCTGCTGCAACAGATCTTACCTATCAGATTCAGAAACACTGACAATGTGTTTCTGCTATTTTCTTTCTACCGAATAACAGGCTTCCCAAAGCATGGCAGAACAGGATAAGGCTGCCAGATATTTCCTAATAAGTAGGACAGAGCAAGAATTATCAAGATTTCTGGCTTCATGGAAATATCTGTATTTTTGAAAAAAGTATAGCAGGCGATAACATCAAATGGGAAAAATAGATAGTCTAAAATGTACACTACAATAACACATCCATTTCTTCGATATCTTTTTAAACAGTACTAGCTGGCTGAAAATCAGTTAAATTTAAGCCTTCAGCTCAAACCATCCTCCTTTTCTTTTTAAAATAGCTTCAAGCCTACATGACACCTGGGGAATGTCATGAGAGAAAAGGCAAAATAGCAAAACAGCTGGAGTTGAGTAGATGCTAGTATATATCTGTTGGGTGTGCATACAGGGAAAAAATGAGGAGAAGCGTGTTGGAGAGCATTACTGTGGCTCTCAGGGAATAGTATAACACCATGAATTTGCTGGGTTTGAGAAGCACAAAGACTTTGCCACCACTTAAAAGCAGTTCCAAATCTATCCCTCACAACAGGAATTGAGGAATGGAGCTGACATTTCTGGTTCAAGATCAGATTGAAACCAGAGCAAAGTATTGCTTTGGAATCATCACTTTCCTGGTCTCCTAAATTTTGCTGTTAGCCTACAATCATTCTAGATCTTCCAGATGCGGATATTTAACCAGTATTTGACTTAGTTTCACTTCGTGTAAGTTTATTCTTTTCATATTAAGTTTCCTATAAGAATCAGTTAATTTTTGGACCAGCCAAATGATGATAACAATCTCACAGTGGCTTGAGCAAAAAGAAATAAATATCATATTTCCAATGAGCCTCTGAATTTGAAGGGGGAATTGTTGAGGAGACAGTAAGAGAACCCAGGCATGATATTTCCTGGGGAAACTGTGAAGTTGGTAACCTCACTGTGGTAAATGATAGTTCATTCTGGAATGTTTATATTATTTGCTCAATATGCAAATTGTGGGCAGCAGAAAGTTTTTATGGAGATGCAAAAGATGAAGATACCAACTTGCCAAAGCCGAGGACCATCTGCCCATGATATTTAATTGTTGCCCTTGCATCTTTGAGTCATAAATTAATAACCTGTGATATCTTTGTCACACCATTAACATCCTCCCCTTTCCTATATAATTCTTATTTCTTGAACATCTGGTTCCCAAGTTCTGGTTTTTAAAGAGCTAGGCAAGGTCAGATCTAGTCAGCACTTGAATGGGAGAGCAACAGAAATCCCCAATAATGTTGACTGGGAAGGTACAGGGGAAAAAAGTAGAAATCCCAGAAGAAAACAGTGGTGAATCATTTTTTTTAAAATTGTCATCAAAAAAGCAGCATGGATTTGTTCATGAAGTCAAATGGGATTGAACTTAACTTCAGACAGTCTTGATTATATTTATCTTTAGCAAATTTTAGAGCACACACAAACACACACAGCATTTTTTCTTAGAGCGTTAAAGGATAATATTGAACTAGCTATAAAAAAAAAACATTGTGGCATCGTTTCTTCCTTCTCTTTTCCTCACTCATCCCCATGACCTCAAAATCTCATTCAGAGGTTTCACCCAATTATCTGAGAATTCTCCCTATCCATATGTCTGGCATACTTTTGCCCACCTTAAGTTATTCTCTAAAGATTATTAAAACCTACCCATGTCAACTTTTGTAATAGACTGATGTGTTTCCATCAACAATTATTTTGTTGGTTATAAACTTAGCATAAAAATCTAAAGTTTTTCTAATATTTATAAGAATGGAGGACCAGGATATTTTAGGTGTTTCTATAATCTCCTAAATCCTAACAATTTCTTTCTTTCTTTTTCTTTTCTTTTCTTTTTTTTTTTGCTTAAATAAGCAATTTATTTAGTAATTCAAACTGCTGCCTAAATTCTCTTATCAGTGTTTGTTCAGTACCTGTTAGTTTCTAAATATAGTACGAATGCTGGATTTGGAACAGCTTGTGTAAAAGGATGCTATCAGACTCATAAACCATAGATTAATGGTTATTAGCCCTGATGACAGCATGACTGCCTTTGAAGACCAGCTATTGGGCAACTAGTGGGTTTCCTTATATAGTTCATTGGCCATTGTGAGAACAGACTGCTGGATTATAGATGCATGCGTGGTCTGATCCACCAGGACACTACATAGAATATAACTTATATTCTTAACATAGCTCTCCATCTGCAAAGTCTATAAATATGGAATAATCCAGTAATTGGTTTTGTCTTTTGTTCTTTTGTCTACAGATATGATGATTTTAACGGACGCGGTGGCTCAGTGGTTAAGACACTCAGCTTGTCGATCAGAAGGTCAGCAGTTCAGCGGTTCGAATCCCTAGTGCCATGTAACAGAATGAGCTCCCGTTATTTGTCCCAGCTTCTGCCAACCTAGCAATTCGAAAGCAAGTAAAAAATGCAAGTAGAAAAATAGGGACCACTTTGGTGGGAAGGTAACAGTGCTCCATGCACCTTCGGTATTTAGTCATGCTGGCCACATGACCACGGAGACGTCTTCAGACAGCGCTGGCTCTTCAGCTTTGAAACGGAGACGAGTACCACCCCTAGAGACAGAAACGAACCTTTACCTTTACTTTATGATGATTTTACATTGTATTTTGGAAATACAGGAATTCTATGAAAAGAGACAAAGAAAAATGGGGGGGGGGGGAAACCCAGTTCTGTTAAAAGTAAAAGGAAGGAATTGAAAGTTGGTTTATTTGATCAAGGTCAAAATAGATATGTTGTCCACTGATAATCTTTAATGGACTTTTGAATCAGGACTGAATGATGAGGCTTTAATGATTTGTTTATAAATAGATAAGATATAGGAAGAATTCATTTGTACTTTAATAGAACATGATATCTTACTAAAATTATTTATACTTCTTGTGATAAAGGGGGAGGGTATTTCTTTATATGTTTCTTTTTTTTCTTCGCCATATTCTTATTTTTCCATTATTTCTTTCTATTTTTCTATTTTTTTCTGCACCTTTTAGTGTTTTTCCTTTTCTGCACTTTCTTTTTTTTTGTTCGTATTAGTTTTATTTTTTCTAATTGTAAAGTTTAGTAAAATTACTATTAAAAGGAGCTGGAATAATAGCAAACAAAAGATGAACATACTTCTATACTGGAACAATATTTCACAATTCACATTGGGAATTGTAATCCACCCATTTGCAGCAAAGACTTTGTATACACTCATTATGCAAGAAATATACGTGCCT
Organism: Ptyas mucosa; assembly: GCA_012654045.1. Lineage (NCBI taxonomy): Eukaryota > Metazoa > Chordata > Lepidosauria > Squamata > Colubridae > Ptyas > Ptyas mucosa. The sequence continues at coordinate 2,299,013 of WNWU01013616.1, forward strand.
GGCACACTCTGATACTGTAGTTTGGCCCACTGGGATCAATAATTAAAAACACAATTCAGGAAATATAATTTCAAGAGACTGAAAAGTATGGAGACCTATATCACTATGACATTATCTGAACATTGCAGTGAATAAAATGCCACAGTCAATTTTTAAGTATGGGGTTAGGAATCAAAAAGCATAGAAAATGCTAGAAATGCTACAAATGGAAGGAAATTTTTCCAAGAAAGTTTGCAATACAATCAGAAGAAGCAAGGACAAATCATTCTTTTACTGTTAACTAGAAAGCTAAATGGACTTGCCTTTGTGATTCCAAGAATCAAGGCGGGATGAAATGTAAAATTTGTTACTACCGGTTCTGTGGGCATGGCTTGGTGGGGGGGTAATGTGACTGGGTGGGTGTGGCCAACTTTTTTTTTTAACTTTTCAAAGCATTTTTTCTAATGCTTTGAAAAGCCTCTGCCGATCAGAAAACTCAGCTGGGATCGTCAGAGAGGCTTTTTAAAAAATACCTCTCTGCCAATCAGGCAATTCAGCTGGGATTGTCAGAGACTTTTCAAAGCATTTTTTTTACCACCTCTTCGGCCAAGAAGTTGCAGGAAAAAAAATGCTTTGAGAAGCCTCTGACTATCCCAGCTGAGCCGTGAGATCATCAGAGGCTTTTTTTTTTTACTTTCAAAAGCATTTTTCGTCGGAAAGGTTGTAGAAAAAATGCTTTTAAAAGTTTTTTAAAAAAGCCTCTGATGATCCTGTGGCTCAGCTGGGCATGGTGGTGGTGGGGGGGGCGTGCAGGGATTTTTGCTACCGGTTCTTCGAACCACCCGCCGCCATCGCTACTAGATCGGGCAATCTGGTCCGAACTGGGAGCATTTCACCCCTGAATCAAGGTCTTTACCCTTTCTTTATAAAAGATCTATTACATGATCTAAGAGAACTAATGATCAGTCCTTCAAGACAGTCCAAACTAGGAAACCAACATACTGAACACTAATAGTACTTTCATTATAAGAATATAGTGAAGGAAATTTACAAGTCTGAATGTACTTCCTCCCTTTATCTTCCTGAGAATTAGGAAGAGTCGTGTCTGAGAGGCTTCTTCAGAGATCAGTTCTACCCCACATTCAGATTTCTTTTATCTCTTCACTGTCTTGGGAGAAGTTCTTCTTTATGTTCCTCAAGGTTATCCCTTCTTCATATGTAAACAGTCCTGGGAAAACTGGAGGAGCCATTGCTGCAGCAATGTAATTACATAGGGTACTACAATAGATTCCCCAAAGCAAGAATTATGGATGGAAAATAATTATATACTGTTTTAAACGTTTTAATTTAAATATTTTTCCTACACTATAGTAAGAATGAGCAACATCCTACTTGCATATGAGGTTAGAAAAAAAGTGTGTATGTTCTGACATCAGAGAAAACACAAAGGTGCTTTTTTTCCCCCAGTAGGCAACTAGACTTTCTGGTTTTTCTTTGAAGATGTTTCATTTTTCACCCACGAAGCTTCTTCAGCTCTGACTGGATAGTGGGGAATGGAAGTATTTATACTCCTTGCAGACCGATGGTCATTTGCATTCTTTTAGCAGGTCGTTAAGGTCCCCTGGAGGTTTATCTCTGTTGTCAGGGTCACCTGAGTGGTGCAAATTGGTGTGGAGCCTTCTTGGAACTGTTGAAAGGACTGTGTTGTAGATAGGAAAGAGATGATGTCATATCCCTCCCCCTCAGTTGAGAGAAGGCTGTTCAATTTTGGCATTGATGGCCTCTTTAACCCTTCTTTCAAACCAGTGATCTGCTCTGTCCAAAATATGGACTTTGTTATGTTCAAAAGAGTGGCCTTTTAAATCTTTTAAATGGAGACGGACTGCTGAATCCTGATGTGTTTGTTCTCCTGTATTGTGCCATGTGCTTATGAAGTGGTTGTTTTGTTTCCCCAATGTACAGATCTGCACATGGCTCACTGCATTGTGCTGCATATTGCACAGTTTCTGTCTGGGTGCTTTATCCTTGGGGTGGACAAGCTTCTGCCTTAGTGTATTCTTGGGCCTGAAGTGTGCACGTATGTTATGTTGGCTGAAGATCCTCCTGAGCTTTTCCGATATCAGAGGAAACAAAGTTTTTATATTGTACTAACTCATGGTTTATTGAGAAACTACATATGATTGTGTTCACTCAAAACATTAAAATTAAGCAAACTGTAAACTGACTTAACCCTATAAGTGAGATAGATTAAGGTGGCTACCCAATGAAAACATGCAGATGTCCCAATGCTTCAACACAATCCTTTTTTCCTGCTGGTGATGTTATTAAAGTTGACACTTTCCTCCTTTGTATTTATTGTGAACAAACAGATGAATAAACTACATTGTGGAGTAGTCATTCAGAGGACATATTCAGGTATAAATAACTCACTTTACAATATAAATCAGTCTTTGAAAAATTATTTCACTTAAAATTGATTCACAGGATGTCAGCTTCCTCTTCCTACTGCGGGAAAAACACCATTGTTTTGTTTTAAAAGCACTGCTCTTGGCCTTGCCACAGTTTCATTTACTAGAATACATGCATGCCTTAAAAACAAAAATGTCCTTCAACCTTTTCCTTTTTATATAGAGAACTATCTAAGACTGAAAAGAATAAATATTGCGCTCTAAATAGCAAGTCAAAATGAAAACAATAAACAAATGATCTTGACCCTTATGAAACAAGGTCTATTTCAAATCAGTTGTGTGCTTGATTTCACTAACACTTGTTTATAATCTCAACAATAAGCTTTCCCTGACCTTCTTAAAACTACTGGGAATACCCTTCAAACAACCAAGGACTGGATTTATGACTAGAATTCAATGTCATACCCATTCTAACAGTTCATCTCTAAACAAGCTCCACTCTTCCCAATGTATGTATGTAAGCAATAAATGTGTGCATTGACATTTAGCTACATGTCCCTTTGCAAAAAGGAGCACCGGAGGTTCTTGGTTTCTGCTTTTCTTTCATTGTGCAAAACATTTTCATTTTAAGGAACAACTATTCTCAAAAGAACAGAATCTATCAGGAAGGAGTTATGGGTTTGCTTGCAAAACAAGACTTTATTGCAGGGGTGAAATGCTTCCGGTTTGGACCGGATCGCCCAATCCGGTAGCGATGGAGGTGGGTGGTTCGGAGAACCGGTAGCAAAAATCCCTGCCCCCCCCCCCCCCCCTCCCCGTCCCGCCCCAAAAACGAACACCTTTTTTTTAACTTTTAAAAGCATTTTTTCTACAACCTCTTCGGCTGAAAAAATGCTTTTAAAAGTTAAAAGAAAAGCCTCTGATGATCGCGCGGCTCAGCTGGGATCATCAAAGGCTTTTAAAAGAAAAAAAACCCTTTTTTTCTTTTAAATGCCTCTTACTATCCAAGCTGAGTTGCCTGATCGGCAGAGACTTTTTTCTTTTAAATGCCTCTAACGATCAGGCTACTCAGCTTGGATCGTCAGAGGCATTTAAAAGAAAAAAAATCTCTGCCAATCAGGCAACTCAGCTGGGATCGTCAGAGCCCTTTGAAAGCATTTTTTTACAACCTCTTCACCGAAGAGGTTGTACAAAAAATGGTTTTAAAAGTAAAACAAAAATTGACCACGCCCACCCAGTCACATCCCCCCCCCAAGCCACGCTCACAGAACCGGTAGTAACAAATTTTAGATTTCACCACTGCTTTATTGCTATAGGTGAACACCATTATGAGAACATTAAAGGCAGGAGTGGGCTGCTGCCGGTTGTAACAACTGCTTGCCCGGAAGCAAAAATGTGAGCGCGCCCATGCTTGCTTGCACTTATATAATCAGTGATTATATAGGACGTGATAGCACCAGGGTGGGTGAGCAGGGCAAGCCCTGATTGGAACTACTAGTTCACACAAACCTGTCCTAACCAGCAGCAGCCCCCCACTGATTAAGGATCATTTGTTCCATATTCCAAATGTATTTATTTAATTAAAATCTTACCTACTTAGCAATTCTGCTGTGATTTTGACATACATAGCAAGACTAGCTTCTCATAATCTAAAAAATTGTTTTTAAATTCTTCCCACCTCCACTGAATGATTTACCGTGGAGAAATGTGTCCAAATTTGAAAATCAAAAAGAACCGTGTGAAACTTTATAGCTCTTATTCAGTGCCCAGGCTTCTCCATGGAAAGATATCAAAATATGGGGGGGAAATTATGCTTGTCATTTTTCATTAGTCATTTTCTCTTATGAAATCTTCTATTAATAGCATTCACTACACATTGATGCTTTGGAGAAAAAGAAAGGTTGAGTAATTATGGAATTATTGAGTTTTTAACAAATAATGCAAAATATAAGTGCCAGGTAAAGAGTGTTGATGAGATATATTCAATTTTCACATACAAAGAAGAGTTTCACTTTAGCATAGCTCTGCTTATACTAAAGTTGAAACTCTATCAACCTCCATAACTTTCTTCTGAGAAGATATGCAGAGAATAATGCTATTCAGAAACTTACTGTAAGTGAAAATGGATGTCCCCGGCCTCCACCACCTCCCTGCCACTGGTCCCCCATACCAGCAATGCCCCCAAATGGCCCAAACACCACCACTGCCACCAAATAGTCCAAACTCCAAACAGCCTGAAGCTCAGCACAGTGGCAGCAGTGGTGGTAGTGGTGAAAATGGCAAGCCCCCAGCTTCTGCCGCCACTCTGTTTGATCGCCCACCCATCTGGCTCTATCTCTGGGTGCCCACAGTGAATTGTTACTGTGACGAATTAGCCATGTTGAGTTTTCCTGTGGCAATTTGATGGCAGTGAGTTGACAGAGGCCATTTGCCAGTGGCAAGCTGGTGACACTAAGCTGGCCATGATGAGTTGTGACAGTTGTCCCATTCTGCCTTGCTAATTTCAATACTGTACAGTTGACAAAAAGAGAAGTAAGAACAACCAACAGAAAGGAGGATGGACTAAGTTACGGTAGTGATCAGCGCATCACTGACAGACTTGAAAGATCAAGTTAGAAACAGATTGTCATGGGAAGGAAATCTAGCTATGTGGTTGCTAGAAGTCGAAAATGACTTGACAGCACATAATCAATATTTAACTGAAATTGCCAGGCATGTTCAGCCTGGAGAGTGGATAATACATTCAAACATCCATGCGCATCCTTATATGTTCATTCATATAAAGCAATGGCATCTGTGTCCTACGACGAAATATGCATCCATGAGACTGGGAAGAGAGTATGAAAGTCCAGGTTATGTTTTGTGATATTGCAACACTTGTTTTGTTCTATGTTGCCAGCGATACACATACATTTAACTTTTTCATTCAAATGGAAGCATCTATGTAACAATTTAAAAGAACAATGTGAAGATTCAGAATAAGGCAAAACCAGCAAATAAAATCAACAATAAAAAAATATGGACAATCAGACATAATTAACATAATCACTGGGCAAGTCAAAGAACACAAATCTATTTAAATCCAGATCCAGAGAGAATTTTTTACATTGCCAAGTTCTGTAGACTAAAAACACTTTCATATAGCTAACAGTTTCATATTCTGTTCTGAAGAGCCATAAATTAAACCAATTATAGTTCAATAAAAGAAAATAAGCCGGAGTAATTTCTTTTAAAAATGCAACGTTCTGTATTTTTCATCCTCTCCTTTTTCACTACTTTTGCTTTTTTAAATTACAGATATATGTACAGTACTATTTCTATATATAATTTATTTCATGTAAATCTATAAAAAGGAGAAAAAACAAATTAAAATCATAACTGAGAATATAGGAAGTCCTCAATTTGCGACCACAATTGAGTCCAAAATATATCTTGCTAAGTGAGACAGTAAAGTGAATTTGGTCTCATTTTGCTACATTTTTTGCCACATTTGTTAAGCGAATGCAGTTGTTAAGTGAAGCTGGCTTCCCCATTGATTTAGCTTGTCACAAAGTTGCAAACGGTGGTCATATGATCCTGGGATAATGCAACCATCATAAATATGAATCAGTTGCCAAGTGTCCAGACTTTGATCATGTGATTATGGGGATGCTGCAACGGTCATGTGAAATATGGTCATAAATCACCTTTTTCAGTGCTGTTGTAACTTTGAACGGCCACTAAATGTAACTGTTGAGAACTACCTGTAATTAGTAGCAGAACCAAGTGGGAATAGAATTCAAATTATAAACCAAGTAGTTCAGGGGTGGGTTCTACTTACCTTTACTACCGGTTTGCAACGAGGCCGTGCACGCACGCTCTTCTGTGCAAGCGCAGAAGCTTCTGCACATGCACAGAAGTGTTTTGATGGTGTCAGGGTCAGTGGGTGGAGCCTCCAGCCAGTTTTACTACCGGTTCTATAGAACCGGTGCGAACCGGGGGCAACCCACCACTGATATAGCTTTGTATTTTGTTTTGCTTTGTTTTAGTCTTGCAGTTGAAGTGACCACAAAGGGGGGGGGGGGTGAGTTTGTGGCAAAAGTTTCCAGGCATAGACACCTTCACAAAAGGACCTCATCCTCCATATTCTTTTTCTTCACATTCAGAATTTACCGTATTTTTCAGAGTATAAGACGTACTTTCCCCCCCCCAAAAGGGGGTGAAAATTTAGGTATGTCTTATACATCGAATGTAGCCCCGCCCACCCACTGGCCCCCACCCTTTGGCCTCTGCCTCCCAGCAGTTACCTCCTTGCAGCAAGCAGCAAGAAAAAAACAGCTCCTTTCAGCTTCAGCACAGCCTAATTAGCACAAGTTGATTGGATCGGCCTCCCGACTCTCAGCTGTTTTGCTCTCAGCTGTTTTGTGCGGGCCTCTGCTGCTTGCTGCACGGAGGTAAATTGCTGGAGCAGATTTTTTTTCTTCCTTGTGCTAATCAAGCTATTCTGAAAAGGAAAATGAAAGTAAGGCAGTCTATTTCCTGTTTGCTGCAACAAGCCAAAATTGTTGGGACGCATAGGCAGATTTCTTTTTCTTGTTTTCCTCACCAAAAAAAGTAGGTGTGTCTTATAGTCCGGTGTGTCTTATACTCCGAAAAATACGGTATCCTGCAGATGTTTCCAAAATAATTAGAAAAAGAAGGTAGTGCTTCTTTCTTTACTATTCCATCACTGTCATAAATGCAAATCATCATGAAATGATGCAGTTGCTAAATTACTAAATAATAGTTAGGAATAAATAAAGTTATGTACATAGGAATAAATATATTCATATGTAAATGTGGAAAAACAGTAAGTATTTTCAGTGTTTTAGGTGGATTTTTATAGAGCTAAGGAATATTTGCTCTCTATGACATGCAGTTTTTTATGGCCACTATTGGTATAATAACAGCAGTGGTAATTTAGGATGTGCCTTGTTCTTTGCTGTGGGAACTCTTTGCACTCAGATATCACTGTACACTTTTTAAGAGGCTTTAAGTGATTTGTGCATTTTGATTGTTCTCAGGAGCATACAGCTGTGATGTGGTGCCAGGTTGGTTTATATTTATTGCTTTTAGCAACTGTTATGTGAATAGAGTGCAAGGAGGATGTGTTTGTGTGTAAGTGTAAGTGTGTGAGAGTGAGAGAATGAGAGAAAGAGCGTGAATATAGCACAATTGCTATAAAAATGTATACATGGTAAAAAAAATATATTTTTAATCTGTCTTGACTTATTGCAGTTCAAAAATCCACTTTTGTATTTTGTCTCCCTCTCAGTTTCTTATATTCAGCCAGATTTTTTTTCCATAGGAAGATAAACAAAAGTCTAATTCAAATGAAGGCAAATACACATGTTGCAGGAATCAATCTGGGTCAGTCACTGAGACCAGAGATTTGGTCTTCCAACCTTTCGGACTTGTGCTAGAGCCCTTCTCCAGGGAACGTCTGTCTAGCAGAATGTGTGCTGTCTATCCACGCGTCTGAAAGCTCGGAGGACAAAATCTCTGGTCCCAGAGACGACCAGATTGGATCCTGCAAAAGTCTAATATATCCCTTATTTTGCATAGTAGAAAAAGTGAGAATATAATTTATACAACTTTATGATGACTTGATACCAATCAACAGGAAAGATTCAATTACAGAAATGTAAATAGCAGAAACATGGGAGTAAAATGACCACACGATGCTGGAGTGTTTTATTTTAAGAGAACTCAAAATGGGGGATAGCTGACATGTGTCAGATTTCAAGAAGCAGGTTTTAAAAAATTCAAACCATTTATAAATAAGATCCCATGGCAGGAAAAGATAATAAGAAAAGAAACTCATAGTAAATGAAAATTCCTAAAGAAGGATACATTAAAATTACAAACTTTTTGAGGAGAGGAAAAAAAATAGAGACCCATTACAGTAGTCAATAAAGCCAAAATGAGTGAACATCTGGAAAATAAAAAGGAGAAAAGAAAAAAGAAATGGAAAGAAGGTCAGGTCTCAAAGGAAGGATACACAAAGTGAGCCCTGGACTCTCAGGAAAGGAAAAGCCTAGAATGAACAGTTAGCAAAAATGGTTGAATATAGGAAAAATAGTTTATGTTCAAAAGAAAAGGAAAAAGAAAAGAATCAGTACACCAGCTGCTCAGTGAATACATCAAATGATATGATGTAACAAAACAAAAAATACCCATACTAATGTCCTATTTTGGTTCATTCATCTCCTGGTGTTCCAATGGGAAATAGTGAAAGTCAAGATGAAAGGATAATACTGAAACTTGAGGCTGACAAAAAAAAAAAACAATGTCAGGGAATACTCCTTTATTTTAAAAGAGTTTAATTTTCCAGGCCTAGATGTATTGCTCCTTGCTTATTGAAGGAACTGGTTGATCATCTCACCTGTATTATTTTCAAGAAATTCTGGAAAACTAATGAAGTACCAGATAGCTGAAGGAAAATAAAGCTTGTCTCTAACTTCAAAAGAAGGGAAAGGAAGATCTGAGGCAGAAGTCTTCAAACTTGGCAGCTTTAAGACTTGTGGACTTCAACTCCCAGAATTCTATGCTGGCTGGAGAATTCTGGGAGTTGAAGTCCACAAGTCTTAAAGCTGCCAGGTTTGGGGACCCCTTATCTGAGTAATGATGGATAGTTACTTTGACATTAATGTCTGGGAAAACTCTAAAGAGAACAATTATGAAGATAATAAACAAACTATTGATAACACCTTGCAAAGAAGTCTTCTTCACATAAAAAAGTCAAGACCTGTTATTTTTCATTCCATCCAGATTATGAAATAAATGATTTAAGTTACAGGAAGGAAGGTTGCAACTGAAGCTAAAAAAAACCTTAACTACTACACCAGTTTAACACCAGGACCAATTGCCCAGAAAGATGGTGGACTTCCCTACAAGTTACAGGGTTTCATACACAGCCTATCCACATCTAGCAGTGAATTCACAGCAAATATAAATAGGATTACAAGATTTGTTTCTTTAAAAAAAAAAGTACATACAAGTATCTCTATATACCAGACTGCTGCTACAGTTCAGAGAGGAAGGTTTAAGCTAAAGGATCTAAAATCCCCCAAATGCACGGATAGATGAAGTTCTTTTAATATGCCCATTATTTTGAATACACATTTTGTATACCAATCAGAGGAAGAAACAAACCTGACTAAATGTGATTTAAAAAATCTTCTTTTGCTACCTAAAAATGTTCATTTCAACAAAGAGACCATATAAAAACACAACACAATAAAATCCACAGCTTATTTTTTTTTAACTTAGCATACTTTTTAAAACTTATGCATTGTTAATTCATTGCTTAATGGCACTTACACATTTCTTTCACATACAAGCATTTCTGGTGACAAGCATCACTGCAAGCTAACACATTCCGCTGGAGAGGTGTCAGGTTTAAGGAATGCATAATAAATGTGATTTCTAAAATTGTGACAATCCCTTGTTTTTTTTACATAGCAGAATGCTGCCCACTAAAGCACTTGATAAATGGATCCCACATTAAGAGACCTGAATAGATGGAATTTATCTTCTGTTTCCTTCTCCCGTGTAATCCCAATTATACAAAAGCAACACTAGTGAAAACCAAAGAACATCTTTATAATTAAACCAAGGGTCATTAGAAAAGGAAGTTTAGTCCCTGGATAATTTGTAATTTGGTGACATTATAAAGAAACTATTATCCTTGATGGAGCAAAGTAATAGTCTCCCCTAACAAGGCGACTTTCACTTATCCTCCATATTCTATAAAAATAAAGGCACATGCTCGGGAAAGAAGACAAGAAGAAAAGGAAAAGGGAGAATTTCCTTATAAGCTTCCAAGCCGGAGGCCCAGGTTATTTCTTTTCAGACATTCTCTACGCAAGAAACACATGCCTAAACCTAAGAGCTTATTCAAGGACATAAGAAGTAACTACTTTAGCTTTTTTATTATTCAGTCCTTGAGTCATTTCCTACTTCATGATTCAATGAACATATTTGCTAGATTGTCCGCCAGTAATTTATAAGTTCAGGCTTGTGTTATCAATGATAGTATGTAGAACCTAGACTTTTGTCAGCCTCTTTTTAATTGCCTTTTTTTTTTTTCCCGAGCATCAGAGTTTTCTCAAGGACATGCCTTCGAATTAGGTATTCAAAATATCAAAATTCTAGCTTCATTATCAGTTCTTCCAGTAAGCGCCTGGTTTTTTTCATCACCTATTAATGAATTATTACTTCCTGTGATCCAAGGCAGGGGTGAAATCCAGCAGGTTCTGACAGGTTCTGGAGAACCGGTAGTGGAAATTTTGAGCAGTTCAGAGAATCACAAATGCCACCTATGGCTGGCCTCAGAATGGGGAGGGAATGGAGATTTTGCAATATTCTTCCCCTGGAGTAGGGTGGGAATAGAGATTTTACAGTATCCTTCCCCTGCCATGTCCACCAAGCCACGCCACACCACACCCACCAAGCCAAACCCACAGAACCGGTAGTAAAAAAATTTGGATTTCACCAGTGATCCAAGGTATTTTCAACAATTTTCTCCAACCATAATTTACAAGTGGAAAAATGTAGCCTTAAAAATATGTATCTTTGCTATTGATATTACAGTTTATGTTAGCATTTTGTATAAATTAACATGTTGTGTAATTATTATAATCTTTTGCACAAGTAGCACATCTTTATTTCACATCTAGAGTAACTGTCCTGTGGATTTGCCACAAATTTGCCACCTATTAAAATATATTTGTTTGATTTTTTAAAAATACTGAGTAGTTTGATCCCTCTTCTTCCACATTCAACAAGAAATATTCTCACTTCAAGCCACTGAAGCGATAGCATCTGCTTATTTGACACTGTTTATTTTTATCCTGGCAATTTTAATTCCAATTTCTGTTTCTTCTAATCCAACAATTATGATTTTATATTTTGCACATAAATTAAATAGTTGTTTTTATTATTAATTAACCCAACAACCATATCAAATCATAACACAGTATCAATGTAGTAAAATATATAAATTTAATAATAATAATAATAATAATAATAATAATAATAATAAGAAGAAGAAGAAGAAGAAGAAGAAGCGCTGACAAGATCACCATTGGTGAGCTGCAGAAGGCCAGTTTACTGGGATCTGCTCGCGTAATCCGCCGATACATCATGCAGTCCTAAACGCTTGGGAAGTATTCAGCTAGTGATTTGGGATACAAAATCTAGCACGGTCATCTTGTTTGCTGTGTATACTGTCATAATAATAATAATAATACAACTTTGGGAAACTCCTTTTCCAATTTTGAAATATTATTCTTACTGTTCCTTATTCCATTCGAATAGGGCTTAGTGGTTGCTTTCCCTTATTTTTCTAGTTTTCTCTTTTCTTAACGAACTGGTCTTTATAACTTTGGTTTTGGTGATTTTATAATTAAAATTACTTATTAAAACCCAACCCAAAAAAACCCTACTTGGTTAAAAAGCTATCACTTACGTTCCAGAGTTGGCCACAAAGTTTATTGCATTTTATATTTCTAAGTCATACATGAGAAGATCCAAAATTCTTGAATTAAGACAGTTCCATCAAGTTATTCTTATGTAATTATCTAAAATGGATTAATAAATAATGAAACCAAAGTTAAATTATGATCCTAAAACAGGTGAAAAGACAGAAGGAGACCAGGAAGATATAAATTTACTTAGATTTCATGGTTTTCCAGAATGCTTCTATGGCTCTCCCTGAGATTAGATAACACAGTAGCATTAAATTACACTGAATAGTAAGAACATGGTTATATTCAGTGTTTGCTCTGTATCAGAAGATGTCTTAATTGTTTCCACAATTAAGATTTACTGTATTACATGAGAAATTATTTTAATGCCTGTCATACATTTTGGAATAACTGGAAGTCAATGATTCAGATTTCTTGTCAGGTTCAGTAATTAAAAATAGCTAAAGTCCTACTGATTAATAACAATTTTTTAAAAGTAAAAGAAAGCTTACGAAGGAATACTAAGGAAAGATGGAAATGGAGGGGAGAATGGAGGGTGGATATTGAAGAAATGGCAGCTGAGGACAAATGGAAATTTCTCAAAAAGGAAGAACAGAAAGTCACTGAGGGCTACAGCAAAAGGCATAAGAAATGATATGGAATATATCTTCCATATATTTAATTGTGCACAGCAATAAATGTAGTGAGGCACAAGAGTGCAAATCACATGTCATCCATGAAGTGTACATTGTACGATTACAAAATCCACAAGTCCATATTTCAATTTAATCTGCTTTAAGAATTCTTTTCCCTTTTAAAAAAAAACTACCAGTATGAATGAGGTCCAAAATATGAATCCATATGATTAATATTCCTCAACAGGAATTTACCTATTTTAATTTTTTTTTTTTTTTGTTCTGGTTGCTCAGATAGTCAGAGCAACCTGGTTCCTTTTGAAAAATGACACTAAGTTGTACAGGTTCTTTGACAAGGTTTTGTTTTTGTTTTGTTTTTTTGCTCCCTGTCCCAGAGGCAACTTGGCAAGTGCAACAACGAAGAATGCAACATCTCTGAGAATGCTGCCTCAGCATGACAAACATCCAGGAGAGCAACAATATGAGGAAGATACTATTAAATGTAATTAGAAACTAATGCCTTGGAGTTAATAGTGAAAATTCCCTTATGGAAAAGAATAAAGAAAATATATGGGGTATTATGACAACTTGTAGTATATACAGTCCCATTCAGTACATACGCATAGCACAGCGCTAATACAGAAGTATCCCTTGGTGATTATATCCATGTGCCACGATTGTTAATTTGCACGTGAACAAAACAAACAAAAACACAGGGAGGGCTCCTGCATTTACATAGCTTCCTATTTCAGGGTAGTTATCAGATATTATATTTTGGCTGTCACAGCCACATTCTAGTCAGGTAGCAATCCCTTAAGACGAACGTATTCTCATAAAAACAATGTCACTGCTCTTATTTGCCTTTTTTAATGGAGGAATTCAGGACCGGTGTCATTTGGACCTCAGGACTAGATTTTGACTGCTGAGCAGTAAACTCTCTCATTAATAAGGGAGAAGGAACCTGAAATTGCTTTTGAAATGGGCACTAGCAAAGTTCATCAGTTTTCTGCTTGAATGTCAGTGCTATTCGCAGAAGCAAGTAAGACCACTCCTTGGCTACTGTATCCAGTTTTGCTCACCACATTACAAAAAGAAGATATTGAAACTTTGGGGAAAGTGCAAAGAACGGCAGCTTGCCTGGAGCCGAGGTGGCGCAGTGGGTTAGAGTGCAGTACCGCAGCTACTTCAGCTGACTGCTAGTTCAGCAGATCAGCGGATCAAATCTCACGGGCTCAAGGTTGACTCAGCCTTCCACCCTTCTGAAGTGAGTAAAATGAGGACCCAGATTGTTGGGAGCAATATGCTATTTAGTATACTGTCTTTGGTGTAAGCTGCCTAGAGTCCTCGGAGAGTGGGCGGCATAGAAATATGACTAATAAATAAATAAAATAAAAAATAAAATAAAATAAAAAACATCTGAAGAACGATTGCAAGATTGGGTGTGATCAGTCTAAAGAAAATAAGGGTGACATGATAGCAGTATTCCAGTATTTGAGGGGCTGCCACAAAGAAGAGGGGGTCCCTTAGTTTCCAAATCACCAGAAGGCAAGACAAGAAACAATGGCTGCAAACTAATCAAGGAGAGAAGCAACCTGGAATTAAGGAGAAACTTCTTAACAGTAAGGACAAGTAATCAGTGGAGCAGCTTGCCTTCAGAAGTTACGGGTGCTTCATCACTGGGTTTTTTAAAGAAAAGATTGGACAGCCACCTGTTTGAAATGGGGTCTCCTGCTTGAGCAGGGGGTTGGACTAGAAGGCTTCCAAGGTCCCTTCCAGCTCTATTTTGATTGATTCTCCTCCTCTTTGCTACATCAGGAATTAGAGGAAGCATTACTACTGAGTTATATAACTATAAGCCAGCAAGGAAATCAAGTAAGAACATTTTCCAGCATTGTTCAAGAACAGAATTGCATACCAAAGGAGCTCTAAACAATGCTCAATCCAACATCTTCACAGTGTTAGAACATAGCCAGTATTCTAATTAGCGTGATTTGTTAAAATTAGCTCCCATTTTTTTCCAATGATACAAATTTAAATTGTCAATTAAAATTGAAAAAGTGCCTAACTAGTTAACAGTATTTCTTAAGTTCTTTCGTGACCATATCTACAAAAAAGATGACTCATCTTTGCAATTTTTTTTTCAGAGAAATGTGGAAGTTTGTGTGTAGGAAATAACAAGCCTGAGCCCAAGTGTGGGGTTAAATGCATCATCAGTCTGGAGTCACTTTGCACCCGAAAGAGAGTTAAGTCCAGTCCCCCCCCCACCCCCGAAGTCCATTGACTGCTTATCTGTCTTATCTGCTACCAATTTGCCTTGATCATCACATCAGGTTTTTATATAGGCCACACAGAATAAATCTGCAGTGCTTTTGAACTCTATCCTGGAATCTGGTTTCTTGTGCCTGACCCTGTGTTCTGGACAAGCTGTAGAGTGTAGACACTGCTCCTCAAGTTTCTTTTTTGTTTATGTGTTCAAAGGGAGTCCAGAAAATATATCAAGTCATGCTATCAGATTGACATCAAAAACATTTTCAGGTTTCTACTTTCTAAGGCAAAGTGCTTACTAGCATCACAATCTTTCTTTACAGCATCAAAATGACATATTGTATTATCAGAAAGCCAAGAAGTAGCATACACAATACATTATCAGGTCATTTTAGCCTTCCCAGGGAGTCTGATTTTAGGTACAACCAACAGAATTTGCAACCTATCAATCCACAGTATAAAAGATGTGGAACACCATTTCATAAATAACATTTCACAGGTATCTTATTTGTCAAAGCAAACAAGTAAGAAGAATGCCATACTGGTCATGACACCGCCAAGATCAAGGGAAAAAAGTGATGCTGCACAAGTCAGTCCATTGTTGAATATCTTATCCAGTTCTGATTACCGAATAGAATTACCCTGAGGAACTGGAAAAGGTACGAAGACCAATGAAGATGATGAGAGGTATGGAAGAGAAAACAAGATTGTATTTTTTTAAAATAGTTAAAGGGATGTCACAGGGAAGAGAACATAAATTTATTCTCCATAACTCCCAAATGAAGAACAAGAAAGGGTGAAAGCACAGAACACAGAATAATTTGGTTAGAAGGAACATTTGGATGTCTTCTAGTCCAACCCATGGCAGGGGATCTTATATCATTCCAGTTAAATGGCTGTCTAGTTTGTTCTTGAAAATCTGCAGTGATGGAGCACTCAAAACTACAAGAGACAAGCCATTCTACTGATTGTTCTCCCTGTCAGGAAATTTCTCCTTAGTTCTACAGTAGGTTGAATTTCTCCTTACTGGTCTTCAACTTGTTTCTTCCCATTCTGCCCTCAGATGCTTTGGAGAACAAGTTGACTCCCACTTCTCTGTGAGAAGTCACATTAGAGTGGACTAACCTACATTTGGTTGCCATTTTAATCCTCATTATAAAAATAGTTTTGGCATTCATAACTTTTATGTCCTAGTCCGGTCTACTTGGAAAGCTGACAAAATAGGTCAGAATGTATCAACTTGGGGTGGATTGTCTATCTTGCTTGTGGTGTGTGTGTGTGTGTGTGTGTGTGTGTGTGTATAAATGCAAAAAATTAAAATCTCCGGTGTTTTTCTGCGTCATAGTAAATAACTTAGTTAAAAATATTTAAAATTCTGGTTAAAATCTCAGCTTAAAATCTTCTAAAATTCCTTACAGGGCACTCTGCAAGGTCCTTTAAAAACCCCAGCTAAAATCCTACCAGTACCTTAAAAGTTTTTATATCTAGCAATGTTTCAACAGGCTCACAACCCTGTCATCTTCAGGCTCTCGTTAAGCTTAGAAGCTATGGCTGTTTGCGAGATTGGAGTTGTTGTTTATATGTATTAGCTGCTGCTGACGTATGTTGGTTGGCCTGTAACTCTGTGTCCTGATTGGAGGACAGCAGTTTGTCTTCCTGCTTCCTTCTCTTAGCTGTTTGGCTACGTGTTACTGGCCCGGATTTTTCAGATTCTCTATTATTATCTGTCAACTGTAGAGGGGGAATAATAGAGAATCTGAAAAAGCCGGGCCAGTATGAACTATGGCTATATAAACATATTGATTTATGTAGGAAAAACCCTGGCAAAAACAATAATACACACACACACACACACACACACACACACACACACACACACACATATATTCTGAGGTTTTCGTGGGTGTTTGTATGTAGGTCTTTGGTTATTCGGGTTTTCTCCCGCGTAAAATTGGAAGTGTCTTGGCAACGTTTCGATGAAGTCTCATTCGTCATCTTCAGGCTGGTGTTCTCGGCTTCGTGCTTCTAGGAGCAGTGTGTGATTGCTTAAAAGGAAGAAACAGCTGCGATCACACACTACTCCTAGAAGCACGAAGCCGAAAACACCAGCCTGAAGATGACAAATGAGACTTCGTCAAAACGTCGCCAAGACACTTCCAATTTTACGCGGGAGAAAACCCGAATAACCAAAGACCTACACACACACACACACACACATATATATATATATACGCACACGCGCGCGCACACACACACACACACACATATATGTTTCCTTATAATATTTATTTACTTTTCTGTGCTTTTAGATATTGTGTTTGAATTTTTTTTATTTGTATAGTATCCAGAATCAGAATCAATGTAAATTACCCAGAGTCATTTAGTTGAGTAGAGTGGCCTATAAAAATTGAATAGATAAATAAAATAAAAAATAAATTATAAATAATTTCCAATTACTGTGAATATTTGTCACTCCCTGCTCTTTGAACTTGATATTCTTCAGAAGTATCTACAACTTCCGCAATTCAGTCTGACTGGGCTTGACAGAATCTACATATGTGAAAAGTTTTGGGCTAGAGGAAGCTCCTATAGAGTATTTATTCCAGAAGAAGGAAAATATAATGAAATGGATCTTCAACCACTACTAAAACAGTGAATTGGTGATTTGCATACAGGACGCTTTGTTCAATGTATTTATTGTTATAATTTATGGCAATTGGTAGATTTAACACCTGAGAGAAAAGACAAAAGAATTCTTATCTTCAGGTAGAGTATACACTAGATTGAGGAATAAAATACCCCTTTGAATTACAATTTAACATGGAAAGGAGACCTTTGACCATTAGCTTCGGATATAAAACTGGGTGTCAAAAAAATTGTACTTTTTCTTTGTCCTTTCCAAGTATTTCACATGTTATCTACCTCACAAATGTAAGCTATTGCATACTGAACTTGGAAACTTACCTACTTGATCCACCACACAAATTGAAAAAGAAGATTTGCTTTCTGTGCAATTGCAGCTTCCCAGTTTAGAATCTCTCACAGCAAAGGTCTTACACAGATTAAAGGGTGGCAGAATCAGTTATATTACAACTTTATAAAGTTTGTCCTAATTTCTATAACTACAGACAACTTCTTCAGCACAAGAAAAGTGAATCATTGTCACTCAGGCTTTGATTTTTACAATTTGCTTTCAGATAATTCTTGGTGACTTCATAGCCATAGCCAGGTTGAGAACTACAGAATGGCAAAATGAGTCACAATTAAAATTGTGGAAGGAAGTATAAAAATACTACCTATTAAAAATAAATCCTACTGCACTTTCACTCTATACAGTATGGAAATCAATAATCAATTATTTCTCTAAAACATAAGACATCAATGTACAATTGTGCAATTCATAAAAACGTTGACACATCACAGCCTTTGGATTGAAGGGATCATGAATGCAACTAAAATGAAAAATCTCATTATACAAACTTTACAGATTTTTTCATATTAACAAGTAAGTTTACTTTTAATTATTTTCATGATTCATCTAAAGATACCTTCTAAATACTGTATGTTCAATTTAAGTTAGGAGCTAGTGTTTTTAGAATCATTTTGTAAAGAAACTTTTCTGAATAAACTAAAAGAAAACTTAATCCCTGAATCATTATATGATGCGTAACTTGCTACCAACGCTTATCTTAGCAGCTACATACTTTTTATCAAATTATTTCTTTTAGATGTCAAATTATTGTATGAGATATAGAGGCTCATTTAAGGCATATATATATTTACCATTTCAGCCATTTTGTGTTCATGCTAGCTTGATTCTATGTCACTTTAAGAGAATCCTAAAATAGTTTGGAAGTCTGAGATAGTTTGGCAACTATCTTACTTCTTTTTTTTTCTTTTTTTTCCTGCAAAGCCTTTGATTCAGTGGTACACAACAAACTACTTTTAAAACTCAAATCTTATAGCATTTCTGGATCCCTACATAAGTGGATAGCTGCATTCCTGTCAAACAGGCAACAAGTAGTCAAAATATCAAACCCTGCACCTGTTAACAGTGGTGTCCCCCAAGGCAGCATCTTAGGACCCACACTCTTTATACTTTACATAAATGACCTTTGAGATCATATTATAAGCAACTGCGTTCTCTTTGCTGATGGTGTAAAACTATTCAACACCACTGACAATGCTGCTGCCTACAAAGAGACCTTGACTATGTGTCAGAATGGTCAAAAAATTGGCAACTCCAAATCTCAACCAACAAATGCTCTGTCTTACACATTGGCAAAAGAAATCAGAGCATCAAATACAAGCTGGATGGATACAACTTTGTAGACGATCCTCATTATGTCAAGGACCTTGGAGTACTCATCTCAAATGATCTAAGTGCCAGAGCTCACTGTAACAGCATTGCCAAAAAGGCATTAAGAGTTGTTAACCTAATCTTACGAAGCTTCTTCTCTGGTAATATTGTACTGCAAACTAGGGCATACAAAACCTTTGCTAGACCAATTCTCTAATACAGCTCATCTGCCTGGAACCCACACTGTATATCAGACATTAATACAATTGAGCGAGTTCAGAGGTATTTCATGAGAAGAGTACTCTACTCCTCCACTCACAAGAGAATACCTTATGCCACCAGGCTTGAAATTTTGGGCTTAGACAACTTAGAACTATGCCGCCTTCAGTCTGACTTAAGCGTAGTACACAAAATTATCTGCTACAACGTCCTACCTGTCAATGACTACTTCAGCTTCAACCGCAATAATACATGAGCACACAATAGTTACAAACTTAAGATAAACCACTCCAAACTTGATTGCAGAAAATACAATTTCAGCAACGGAATGGTCAATGCCTGGAATGCACTACCTGACTCTGTGGTTACTTCCCCAACCCCTCCCCCATAACTTTAACCTTAGACTGTCTACTGTTGACCTCACCCCATTCCTAAGAGGTCTGTAAGAGGCGTGCCTAAGTGCACCAACATGCCTACCGTCACTGTCCTACTGTCCCCATTTATTCGTATCCTTATCCTGTATTCATAATCATGTTTATACTTATACCTGTAATCTTATACATGTTTGACAAATAAATAAATAAATAAATAATAAAACAATTTGAAAGCTAGTTCAGACTATCACATACTCCAGTTGAAAATTCTGCTGCTGTGCCCTCCCATACGTAGACTATTATAAACAAAAGAGGAAACCTGTGACCTCCAGATGCAACTAAACTATAATTTCCAGTCTCCCGCCATTAAGCCATATCAGCAGCATATGAATGGCCACTCCTAGTACGGAACATTCAAATACTGTGCTACCAAGGTTCACTGTAGAAGTCACAAGGACAGCAGAACTGATGGAAAGCTGCTGAGAGATGAGATTGGGGGGGGGGTGAACAATAATAGAAATTTTCATTCCTTTTAGCTATCCCCCTAGCATAGATCACCCATGCTGTCAACACCCAGACTGACTGAATGGTTGTAAGTAATCAATATGATTCATGATTATCTGAAATTGTGTGACCTACTGCAATATCTTGCTTAAGAACAGAAATAAGGCTTGATCAGGTCAACAGAGTCTGACCTGGGCTTCTTTAACTGAGGCTAAACTATTGAATTATCATTTCTAAAGTCCACATCGAAGGCTTAAGTTTGACTCAATGATTTAAGTTAATGGGAGAGATAGTGATTAAAAGAGCTGATGACATGACTCAAACCTCCAAAGAGGTTGTTTATATCCTCCAGCTGTGCAAAACAAAACATGTAATAGAATTATCATATGTGGCGAATATAAACATAATTTAATATAGATATTTGAAATTAGGGTTAGTTTTGATTTTATTGCTCTAGTCACTTTGTCAATTAATCTTTCCATGTTATATTCCTGTAATTATATTATGTAATTAATTAAGATTAGCATTGAATAACATTTATTAATTACACAAATGAACACAGAAGCATTTGAAGAAATTAGATTTCCAGAAGCATTTCCTACTAAGTGAAATTTTGTATGAACTTGGTGTTCTGCTTATTAAAAAACTTACTAGAATCTAGGTAATTATACATAAAAGTTTATTACAGTTAGTTAACTCAAGTAATTTTTACCAAATGGACTTTCTCACATAGGTAATGTGAGATTAAATTAATACTTCATATTTTCATGTAATAATTAAGGAATCTGTTAACATCTAGTGTTTTATTTCCTGAATTTGAGCCCTTGCCATCACAAGCAGCAACACATTAAAAATAATGTACAATATAAAAATATAAATAAACTTATATAAATTATACAGCTCAGTTTATGCCATGTCTTTTTTGCATACTGAATGGAACTATAAGCAGAATGAATTATGATCTTACTATAGAATCTTTATAATGGGTAGATGACTTGGAAAATGAAGAGTATTTACTGAGTCTCCTGAAGGCCATTTCTGCTGCTCTTTGATTGCCTCTCTCTTGTGACCTACCTCATAATTAAAATGGACTTTGTGATCAAAAGTTTTTGAATCTCAGCAACAAAACTAATGGGCTTGATGAAGGTCAATACAATCAAACCTGTTGAGGTTGGGATCTCTCCACTGATGTTTTTTAGGAATCTTTGTATAGAGGTTCAGTACCGATCTTCATACAGTTGTTATTGTTTTTGAATTTCATCTTCTTTCAGATAAATTTTTAAATGGCTGTCTCATTAATGGTAGTTTGGGGGGGGGAAGTGTCTCTACTTACGGTAGGAAACATCTTTAGGTGTTTAGGCTGCTAGAGGCATCTCTGACCATAAACAGTCTCATATATCATACTAGTTAGATGTGAGAGATGGTGCAGCGGACAATTCAGAAACTATTTGTTTGCAAAGGGATTGAATCATTTTATTTGCAAGTACACTTTAACTTCTAGCATATGCAATCCTTCTTTCAAAGTTACTAGGATTTGTATTTAATGCCACTGTCCCACCTTCCAAAATACTTAACTATTTTACTAAAGAATTGATGGAATTAAGCTAGTGTGATGGAAAAAATTAAATTGACTACAGTGGGGAATACAAAATATACAACCATGCCAACCAAAATTGTAAAAAGCTTAAAACAGGATTTGTTCCACATACTGGCTCTCCAGAGTAAAATTCTGCCCTTTCAAATCATTTTTTTAAAGAGCATGAGAAAAAATTTCTGCTGAAATATGCAAGTTTTAAGAGCAGCACAATTAATGTGTCTGTAGCTTGATTATTCAGTAGAAAAGCAAGAAATATTTCTATAGCTAAATGGTTGGAAAAGTTCTCCCTTAGTTGATCTCATATTGTGTTGGATCTAAATTTAGTTATTGTACATGCAGAGTAGAATCACCGAAATAGGACATATAAAGAAACTAAAGACAAAATCACCCTTTTTATTGCCAAGAAAACAGCCGAATCATCAGAAATCAAATTTGACTTCAGTTTTTGTTTAAATGTGACAAAGTACAGTCTGTGAAAATGTTAATGTAAAGATTAAAAAATTATGTCAATTTAGGATGAATTCACAAATCAATACACACTGCTAGAAATTGAAGTATTAAGTTTTAACAGAAAACTACAATTATGGAAAGACTTATGTACTATAGAATTCATGCTGATACCTTAGAATATTACAGGCATCATCTGAGAAATAAAATATTGTGCTGAGTCTCATGCCATAGATGCAAACTTAATTTTCAAGATGTTAATCGTTACTTAAGAAATAATCATACTTATTAAATTACTTCATATTCAATCTATTCAGACTCCACAAATAAGTAAAATAATTATTTTGAACTACAAAACATTCATTTGATTTTACTTATCAATTAAAAGCCATTTCTATTGAGTCATATGAGAATTACAAATTCTTATTTGCAGAGTATTCTCAGTGTAATTCTTTATAACTAAGTAATTTAATAGTTAAACTCAAGTATCTTGTTTAGATTACCATCAGTACATATTGTCATGAACATTGGATTCTACATTGTGTAAAATATTTAAGAAAACAGAATATGTTTCACCTGATCCTATAAAATGTTTTAAGGGTATTCATTCTATTCTATATAGTAACATATAGTCCTCCTAATGGTGATGAACTTTAGTTCTTCAGTAAAGCTATTAACTGTGAAGATTCCTAGAAATTGTTAATTCTTGGGAGCCATGTACTGGTCAACACTGTATTAAAAATGTTCTCCAAAGTATATACAGCAATTCCTAGTAGTGGGTGTTTCAGAACAAAAACTGAAAATCTAGTCCAGTAATGGCTAACCTTTTTGCTGTCGTGTGCCAAAAACGGGGGGAGCACGGTGAGGTCGCCCATGTGTGTGCCTACACCCATAATTTAATGCGCCCCACCCCTGTGCATGTGCCCCCCCTTTTAGCACATGATGGCACAGTGGGCCCGGTAGGCCCGTTTTTCACCCTCCCCAGCCTCTAAGAGCCTGGGGAGGGCAAAAACAGCCTTCCCCACCCCACCGGAGATCCTCTGGAGGCTGGAAACAGCCCATTTCCCAACTTCTGGTAGGACCGAAAGGCCCAAAAATCAGCTGGCCAGCGCACACATGTGCGCTGGAGCTGAGCTACGGCAACGCTCGCGTGGCAACTGATACGGCTCCGTGTGCCACCTGTGGCACCCATGCCATAGGTTCGCCATCACGGACCTAGTCCAATATCTAACTAACAAAACTAACTTGCCTTTCAGGAAAACCTGTCTGTTATTATCTTCTTACTGGAAGATCCTGTCAAACTCTTGAGTAATTCAGATTCCCGAATCCAAAAGTTCTAAGGTTTGCAAGAGTACTCCATTGCAACAATATTCCAAATAAATATGATGAGGCAAGCCACTGTATATAAAAAGAGAACAAATCCCAGCTCCATTCTACCACAGAAATGTTACTAGTTGTATAATGAAAACAACCAAGTTCAGAGAACACCAACTCTTCAATCTTGAATTGCAGATATTCTTTTCTATTGGTTTAAATAAATGTTCTATTCCCAACAGCTAAAAACACCTTTTCCCCTCAAAGAATACTTTCTAATAGTTGCTATTTCATTAAATGCTATTTTTTCCAGAATTATTACAGAATTATATTATTTCAGTACATAGGATTTTCTCATAGTCTCGAAATAAAGAGCATTTACTACAAATTTACTGACATATCAGCTCTGTATTATTCAATTCTGTTCTTTTATAAATTGGAGGGAGGAATATTCTAGTAGCATTTAAAATCCAATTTACATACTAATGTTGAAATGTTGATTTACTTTCATAGAGAATAAGGACAATAACATTAATCATATTATTTTACTTTTCTTGTTAGACATTGTTTAGACACTGTTTAGGAAGGACATAAATTAATTTGATCCACATCTTATGTTAACTGAAATCTGAAATACAAATATTGCTTACTATATCTGAAATAGTTCCAAATGTATTTCCATTTTATGAAAAAATTAAAAAAATATTATAACAAATGTATGTATTAAACAATAATTTATTTATTTTTCACTTATTTATTTATTTATTTATTCATTTATCTATTTATTTATTTCTGAATCATCCACCTTAACCAGGGACTCTAGTTAGTGTACAATAAAATGTCAAAATATAAAAATAGTGTATTATAAGAGATGATCAGGCTGAACCCAAGGGAGGAGTCAAATACAAAGTCCTTGTATGCCCACAAAAGATCAAATTCAGAACACCTTGAATTCCTTTTAATTCCCACTAATTTCCCTTGATTGTTAGTAGTTCAGATTCTTATACATACCTTAGCTTGCAATAAATCTTTATACTCATTGGAACTGCCTGAATATCCTGATTTCCCTGGCACTTAACATATATAAAAATTAAAATGTTAGGATTAAAATTTCAAAATTATTTTTTTAGGTGGTAAGAATAATTAAACCCTGGCAAAAACCAGTTAAAAAGGTGAAGAGAAGGTCTTCAGGGCACCAACTAGCTCCAAGCCTGCATGCTCTTTTGAGATTTGCACACATGGCCCAGAGCAGTGGTAGATTGCTACCGGTTCCACCCAGATCAGGCGAACTGGTAGAGGCTGCGGCGGGAGGCTCCGCCCAACCACCCAGACATCTCTGCATGCGCAGAAGCATCGCACACGCACATGAGAGTACACGTGCCCACAAGCAAACTGGTAGCAACAGGATTTGAATCCCACTACTGGCCCAGAGCCATGTTTAACTCCTTTTTAGAAGGCCAGGGGAGTGGGGGGCTGCCTCACATCTGGGGGAAGAATATTCCACACAGAGAGAGAGAGCAATAGCATAGAAGATTTTTTCCTAGATCCCACCAGTTAGAATTCTTGTTAACTGACAGGGTATAAAACATACTTACCTGCTTGACTGAGTGACATAGGCTGAAGCAATGGGACAAATACAATTCCATAGGTAGCCAGGCCCCATGCTAGGTAGGGCTTTATAAGTCACAACCAACATCTTGAATTGGACGCAGAAGCAAACTGGCACCCAATGCAGTTCATGGAGCATCTAATATAACTTGTGTGGCCATCTGTTGTACCAGCTGAAGTTTCCAGGTGCTTTTCAATGATGTCCCCATGTACAGCACATTCCAAAAGTCCAAAATGAGATGTCCAGAACATGAGTGGGCAAATGGAGAACCTACCTGTACAAGAAAGGGTGCAACTGGGAGACCACATGGAATTGAGGAAAGGTCCTCCAAGCCACAGCTGCCACCTACTCTTTCAGTAGGAACCATGTATCGAAGAGGACCTCCAGATTAAACACCCCATCCAAGACCAAAGATGATAAACTCCTAGATACAGAAGAACCCACCCATAGCCACTCTGTGTTACAGTAACTGCTGAAGTCTATTTTTT
The DNA here is from genome assembly GCA_012654045.1 of Ptyas mucosa. Taxonomy (NCBI): domain Eukaryota; kingdom Metazoa; phylum Chordata; class Lepidosauria; order Squamata; family Colubridae; genus Ptyas; species Ptyas mucosa. Next base: position 2,324,640 of record WNWU01013616.1, read on the forward strand.
CCCATCCATGCCTCCACATCCTTCAGGCACCATGAAATAGTGCCCACTCACTCTGCCCAGGACAGACAGGAACTGGATATCATCGGCGTATTGGTGATATCTCATCCTGTGGTGATGGGTGATCTTTTCTAGCAGTTTCATGTAGATTTTAAAAGAAGCAGAGAAAGCACTGTGGCAACCCACAAAGCAGAGACCATGAGATTGACCTTCTTGTTCCCTGTTAATGGCCATTATAACCAGCTTCAGACAAAGGTGGTGAACCAGCACAAAACTGTGCTACCCATCCCTAAATTCCTAATTTGGCCCAAAATAATATTGACAGCCACTGAGAGATCAAGAAGAACAAGGATGAATGCAGCACCTCCATCCCGCTACCACCAGAGATCATCCACGAGGGTGACCAATGCTGTTTTGGTTCCATATTTGGACCTGAACTCTGACTGAAAAGGGCCCAGATTCCTCCAGGAACCTGTGAGTTGCAATGACTTTACCTTCTCAAATACCTTTCCAAAAAAGAGGAGATGGGCGACTGGATATAAATGGTCCAGAATGATAGGATCCAGTGATAGTTTCTTGAATAGGGGGCACACTCCTCTTTAAAAGGAGCTGGAAGCACCCCCTTCAACAAGGAAGAAACCACTGTTGCTTGGACCCACCCATATGACAACTTCTGAGCAGCTTTACCCAGCCAGGAAGAGCATGGATCTAATATGCAGGTGGTGATGTTTGCATTCTGAACGACCCTGTCCATTTCTTCAGGTCCAACAGAATCAAACCTTTCCCAGATATATGGGTAAGTCCGCTCCCCAGGCTTCTCCATAGGACTTTCATCATATATGGTATCCAACTGGGAAAGAATCTAAATTTGAAAATACAAACTAAATGAGGTATGCTTGCAAATCAAGCAACAAGCAACGAACAAAAATAATTAGGAAAATATATCCCCATTATACTAACCTCTAGGAGGTCCCTTTGGGTTAGTGTTTTATATGTTACAATCAAAATATAATATAATCAAAACTGTCATCAATATAATGAGATCATATATTATAATCAAAATATGCAACTTTTCCTTCTTTCTCTTCCAATAACATTTCCCCCCCCCTCTTCCAATAACATTTTCTAAAACCAGTCTTTATGAAATAAGCCCACATCCAACTCTTGATTGGTGCAAGTAGTATATACTGGAAGCCTCAATCAAATATCATTTAAAGTGACCACAAATCTGAAATTAAGATGCAAATGAACTAATGTTTTTGCTTGTACTGTACAATTGTTACGCGTCATTAATATTGCTATTTGAATTGAGTTGCTAAACTAATTCAAATTTGTTATATTTCTGCTATTCATTATATAAATATTTTTTTATTTTTGATGTTTATTTATTAAGAACTTTTAAATGTAGAGATATTATATGCATACTAAATGGCTTAAATTTGTAAAGACACATTTTGACCCATTTTAGATTGCAAGAGGAGATGACCTAAAGTTTAAGCAATACTCCTAAGAAAAATAACTCATCAGACGGGAGAAACATTGTAGATACCAATTATTTATATGGCTACAAAAGCATCCTTCTTTACCACTGTGGTCTTCAGTTGTCAGCTTCTATTTTGCTAATTAGAGAAGAAGGAGGCGGAGAAATGCTTTCTTTGGCTTCTCCAGAAATCAAAAGAAAAGTTCTTTTTGCTGTTGCTAGTATTTCAGCACAAGGGACGCTTTCTGAATTTGCAAACTATTTGATCAAGGTTTGAACTGCTGGTAAAAATAAAAATCTGTGAACAGCAGTTTTCTGTTACTGTACTATCACATCAATAACTCTTTTCTGGAATCAGAATACTTCCATTATTTCTCATGCTGAAATAAGTTTACTTAACTGCCTGTATGATAGTCATTCATCCCTTCATCCAACTCCCATTTAAATTTTATTGAATTACTTGATCCAATTTCACACAGCAAAGAATTTCTTAGGTTAATTATATTGTGTAAAGAAGTCAGTTATTTTCTAAATTTATCTATGCTAAATTTGTTCCCAGTCTATTTTGGTAAGTGGCCACAGATTCACTGTATTCTTTCCAAGACTGAAAACAAGGGAACGAGCCATCTGCCTTCACTATATTCATTATTTTAAATTATTTCTGTCATACTTTCTCTTACTGTCCTTTCTGAACTAAATGATCCAAATCTCCCTTTATATATAAAACTTGTCCTAACCTTTGAATGTTTTACTTCCTTCTCTGTGAATCATTTCAAGGGCACAAGTATACATTTCTAATTTGGTGCAGCATTTCCCATTCTCATTCTTGTGCTTTGTTCCCTTTTTCACATTTCTGTTCTCCTCATGTCTATGTTACTCTTTTCTGTTCTAATCAAACTGGTACTGAAAGAACAGCCGTGGCTTTGATTATTGATTTCCTCTACATTTTGTCTCACATGGCTGCTTAAAATAGAATATTGGCTCCCTCTAGATTTTGTAACATGCCTTTTCTCTACATGTTTCCACAAACATTGTGGAAACTGCATTTCAGCATCCATCAGCATTTTCCTCTTCTTTAGTTTTTTAAGATGAATTTTATACCATTACATTTAGTGGATTAGAATAATCTATTTAAAGCAGCTATTTCATGCCTGTACACTACCCAATCACTATCATTTGCTAAAAGATGGATGAACAGATGGATGGACAGACAGATATATAACTGGGTTGAATACAAATTTAAGGATTTTTTTTTTGGAACAGACCAGTAAATCAATGTGATATGAACCATTCTGATTTTGATGGGTGTGCTCCAATAATTACCTTATTTTTCGGAGTATAAGATACACCTTTTTCCCCCAAAAAGAGGGTGAAAATCTGGGTGTGTCTTATACTCCAAATACTGTAGCCCTGCCCAGTCTCTCATACGGAGGTTTCAGAGGTTGAAAAAAGCCTCAGAAATGAAGCTTCAGAAAAAAAGCCTCCAAACAGAACTTTAGAAAAAAAGCCTCTGAAAGGAAGCTTCAGAAAAAGAGCCTCCAAAACAGAGCTTTTTGAAGTTTCAGAGGCTTTTTTTCTAAAGCTCTGTTTCAGAGACTTTCAGAGACAGAAAAAAAAGTTTTTTTCTGAAAAGGAGTTTCAGAAGTGTCAGAGGCTGAAAAAAAAAAGCAAGACACAGAGCTCACAAGCAATGAACCTGTTGCTAAAATTCACCTCTGGGAACAGCTGATTGGGGGTATTCTGGGAGGCTGATCCACCTGCCAATCAGCTTTTTTCTTATTTTCTTCCCCCAAAACTAAGGTGTGTCTTATACTCCAGTGCGTCTTATACTCCAAAAAATATGGTACTAATCTAGATAAACTAAACACTGTAAATTAGTTGAACAAAGTTAGAGTCCTAACTGAGGTGGCAGGCCTCACTGGGTTTATTAATACAAACAAGTTAAAGGGATGGAAATGTGTGTGTGACTCTTAATTCCTTTGCATCTCAATTAGTTTTATTCTTAAAATTCCTTTGCAGGTTTTTTTTTTCAACCTGAAGTTTTTCAATCATTCTTTCTAGACTGTTGAATCAGAAATATCTCAGAATTATCAGACCAAGGGCACAATGCTAGCATGCTGAGAATAACATGTGATAGATTTGTACGGTGCATTCCATCTGTACAGTAGGGAAACAAACAAGCAAGGTTGTTTTTACATGCTTCAGTGAAAATGCTTACATTATTCATGACTTGTACTAGCAGTTTCTCACTTCCCAAAAGGTTACAAATAGCAATTTTCTCTCTGTAAAGGAATCCAATTTGCAATTCTTATGCTGCTTCTTTGAGTGTCATCTACACACACTATATCTTTGAAAAAGTGCAGACTAGAAATACATTGCTCATTCACAATATCAGATAACAAAGAGTGTTATTGATCTTTTTTCCTCCTTACTTTTCTTGCTTTAAGTAAAAAAGAATGAATGGCAAAGAGTCACTATTGAGATAAAAAGAACTCATAACAGATTTGTAGTCTGAACCATTGTAGAATTGCATTTTCATTATTTCATGAAGTATCCAGAAGTTTGGTGGGTTTCCTAATGCTATCACTTACCCACCAATCCTTCACATTCAAAAGTATAGGCAAAATGTTTCAATAGGTAAAATTCCAGTACTGAACTACCAAATGACCCAAATTCTTTATCTCTTTTCTCTATGTATCTACACAGAATTCTATGAAAAATTATGTGCCATTTATATGATTCCATGCTTTTAATTGATACAGAACTTGTCCCTTCTTGAAGCCATAATATAAAACTAGCATAAGCAATAAAAGGTTCATGGCCTTTAGAAAATGTTGTCCCACCGTATTTTATTTATTCATTTCCTACTATGTTTTTCATATGCTAGCACTAATACAGATAAGCTTTGCAATTATGTATTTGTTACCTCAAATATAAGAATTTATACAACTGGACAATTAATGCTTAATAATATATTAAATCAGCATTTAATGACTGACATTTAATAAAATAGTAAATAATAACTGACAGTCGATTGCAATATTAATGTATTAGGAGTCTTGTGAATGTTTTAAGTTTCATCTTTTTAGTGCTGATCTTTTAAAGGAACTGATCATTTTTTTAAAAAAACTTTTTTCTTCTCAAGATACGTTGTTAACAAGAAAATTCCATAAACTATATTCATAGTATATAATACATTCTTCAATGATAGTCCTATCATGGTTATTTTTGTAGAGTATAAATAATAAAACTGTATGTAACATAAAGGTAAAGGTTTCCCCTGTCCAGTTCTGTCTGTCTCTAGGGGGAGATGCTCATCTCCGTTTCTTGGCTAAGAGAGCCTGCGGTATCTGAAGACATTTCCATGGTCATGTAGCCAGCCTGACTATATGCCAAGGTACACAGAATGCTGTTACTATCCCACAAAAGTGGTACCTATTCATCTACTTGCATGTGCTGCTTTCAAACTACTAGTTGGGAAGGAGCTGGCGCAAATAATCAGAGTATCAGAGTTCTGACCAATGCCCTAATTAAATCATGAGCTTTGAGCCAAGGTTCAAAAGAAATCCAGTTATTTATTAGGAGCCTCATGTCAGCACGTTCCAATTGAAGCCAACCCTGACTCCATTTAATTTATGTTCTGGTTCTAACCCTGTTTCCCCCCTCTCCCCCAAGGTGTGTCATCAGTCTCATTCTCCAACGAAACAATTTCATAGATTGTAGAGGTCACTCCCCTCTGGCCACTGTGGGTAACCATGGAGACGGCCTTGACAGAGATACGACTGGAATGTGCTTTTGTTTTGACGTTTTTGTTTTGACGTTTTTGTTTTGATGTTTTTGTTTTGACGTGCTGCCTCGCTGCAGCTGCAAAGTTCATTTTCCCATCCACCCTGCCTATGGCAACTCGAGAGCAGGCCAGGAATGCTTTGCAAGTTTACTCCATTGCACAGTGCTTGGGTCTCAAACCAAGGCTGTCAGCTGACAAGCTCAGCATCTTTAATTGCTAAGCCATTGCACTCCTGCATAAGTAACATGGTTGGCAGTAAATAATTATCATAGATTTTCCCCAAAAAACTCATTAAAAAGCTATCAAAGATGCATAAGAAAACTAATTATAAGCACCAATGAGAATTCACTACTGAATTCCTTTCCTTTTCCATTAGAGATAATAATATGATTAAGTATATTCACTCATGTTGTATGGCTGTAGTAGTAGTATCCTTCTCATCTTCTCTACTATCCCTTCTTATTGGTATCATTATTATGATTATTATTACCCTGTGGTTTTGCATGTACACTGAGAGCTTCTTCACTGGATGCAAATTCCTTGTGTGCCTTGACCAATAAAGTATTCTAGGCTAGGTTAAACTAGGCTAGGCTAGGCTAGGCTAGGCTAGGCTAGGCTAGGCTAGGCTAGGCTAGGCTATCCTGACCTGTCCTGTCCTGTCCTGTCCTGTCCTGTCCTGTCCTGTCCTGTCC
>WNWU01013616.1:2330605-2348112 GCA_012654045.1 Ptyas mucosa
CCTGTCCTGTCCTGTCCTGTCCTGTCCTGTCCTGTCCTGTCCTGTCCTATCCTATCCTATCCTATCCTATCCTATCCTATCCTATTTCATAGGATGCATCGTTAGATATAATACATAATGTTGGATTTTATTACAAAAGATCCAAGACAGTTTAACTGCTATAACATTTGAAACAATTAATACATATCACAATCTGATATTTTGTAGTAAAGGTGGACTGGATTGTGCCAGCTATTGTCAGCTTTATACTCAGGCGTTATACTGATCATTGCACATGTTGTGCAGAAACCAAACTGTATATTTCTTTCCAGTGTGTGTTTGTGCACATATTACATCATAATTTCAGGGGGTTGAGCTGAACAACCAAATCATATTGGCTTGGCAATAGGATGTTTTCATCTTGGCTGGTGTTGGAAAAAGCTAAGCAAGGCTGGATTTGGATAGTAATTCAACAAAATAGCACCAACTTCTATTTTGTTGGCTAGACTGAATGTAACATTCATAGACTTTAACATAGTTGCAGCATCTTTGAAAAAGTAATTAAAGCTGTACACATATACTTGAGATATAAAATTATCACCAATCTTAAACTGGGTAAATTTGTCATGACACTATAATTTTTTATTCAACTTGGCATAATTTTTTGGAGATGAAATTGCAAGATATTGGCCTGCTTATAACAACCCTGTATTCTTTGAGTTTTCCCCAAAGCTAAAGAAATGGTCAACAATTAATGAGTATCAATTTGCAAAGACAGTATGCTAAGAATTTTCCTTGGTTGGGAAAGGCAATTAAATAAACCCTTTGTCCCAGATACATAGCCATGTAAACTTAGTACTGCAAAATGCCATAAGGATCTTTGCAGTAGCAAGTTTTACACTAAGGTCTTCAGGCTTACTAGGAAGAAGATTTCAATGTATTCCCTTTGGACTGAGGCTTTGCATTCCCCATGAATAGACTTATTATTCAATCTATTCAGAATGGTGTGATTTGGCATTTTATCTAAATGTTTTATATCAGAGTCACTTTATATTATTCTGGTTTGTAAATGAATATGTTTATACCTTTGCTAAGTAGTTTTATAACGCCTTGCTATAAACCTAAATATTTAGCCCTTTTGCTGCTTTAGCACTTGGTTTTACTTCCATTATTTAATTTTCACATTTTAATCAGAAATGTTTGAGCTCCATTAAAAATGTAGAGTGGTCTGGTCAGTGAATATAAAAAAACTACATTCTGCTTCACTATGCTATAATTGGTAACATACAAAATTGATTCAGAAATGTTGTTTATGAGATCAAGTCTTATAATTTAGCTCCAAACACAGAGACCCATCACAACTGAGAATGTTGACTGGGGAGCCAATTTCTGAATAGCTCTCCCTGGATCAAAGGGAGATGCTGTAACTAACCATATGTGTTCCGGATGGTGGTTCCTTCTGATTTAACTGCAGTAACAGAAAGTTTCTGCAACTAGATAGGAACTTCCACAGCTGGGAACCCTGGAATTGCACCGATGTTTCTAATTTAAGTGAAGCCGATATGAACATTGAAAGATCTGCCTTTCCCATCTCTTAATCACCTTAAGAAGCAATCAATTACAGATGAAGAGAGATATCCTCTTGCAGCAAAGATAAGACTCCTTGTAGTGAGTTAAACCTCCTTTTGGGATTACTAAAAATACAAGAGAGATTTGATATAAAGATTCAAGACTTGTAGGCAAAAAGTTTAATCAAGAGTATATTTAATAAAATTTTCAAATAGCTAAGGGGACAGTCCTTATTTTTCTATTTTTATTTGTACTATTTTTTTTTTTGCTTTGGACCAAAGTGCTTCAATATAAGATAATTAAAGAGAATAGACCAGTGTGGAAATATTTTTATTTATTTTTACAGAGACCAACTAATTGGAGGATTCTGCATAACAAAAAGTAAACTTAGACTATGATGTTTAGTTACTATGGAAACATGATGTCTTTTCTAGCTGAAGTGAAAGTGGTTGAAATAAGAAGATAATAAGGGTAGTGTGAGAGAGAAAAGGAGAGAGGTTTGTTTATCAATCTGAATGTTTGGGACTTTTTTGTTTGTTTTTTTAATTCAAAAAGACTATTGTAAAAATGCCCAGAGAAAGCAGAAGAGGTTTGTTAGAGCAGGGAACTCCAAACTTGGCAACTTTAAGACTTGTGGACTTCAACTCCCAGACTTAAAGTTGCCAAGGTTGGAGACCCCTGTGTTAGAGCAACCTGCAATTACTCAAGACATACTTCAGAAATATTTTGACCAAGTGCTAAATATGTTTTATCAAATGGAGAAAAGTTCGACAATAGCCACAATGAAGGAATGCTTGGTGAAAGGATGGAACATGTGGAGATGACTAAATTAATTTCTTTGATTAGAGAGGGAAAAAAATATCTACAATTATGGTTAACTAGAAAGCCCCTTAGTGACTTTTTGCATAAAACGGAAAAAAATGCATTTATGATTTGCATTTATGATTTAAAAAATGAATAGAAATAACTGAATTTGTCATCCTAGAGCGAGAGTTTTGAAATTGTACCTATATTTGTTGCAAAGGAAATTGGTAGATTTCTTTTTTTCTTTCTGCACTTTTTTCTTTTTTCTCTTTTCTGCCTTTATGTTATTAGTTTGTTTTAGTTTTTATGAACTTCGTAAAACTTTCAATAAAAAGTTATTTAGAAAAAGATATGGACAAAATAAATTTAATTAAATATATTTTTTTAAAAAACTTTTTTAAAAAAGCTACAATGAGTCACTTCCTTTAGATTTAATCTTTTCTCTTGATGCTGGATAAATTCGGAAGATTCTTTTTTTTTCTATACAAAGCGTTTTATCAATTTAATTGTCGCATACCTTGGACTAGCCATTTTTAATTTATTTTTTGCACAAATTATAAACTGTCCCAATCTCACAACCTCAGGCAGTGCACAAGAGTCTCAAAAGAAAATCATTAAATCCACATTGTTAAAAGCCTACTTAGGAGAGAACCAGCCAAATATATTTCCAGAAATAACATGTTCAATAAGATTGGGCTACATCCTCAAAATCTGTCCTCTAGGACACGTACTCCTCATTTCATATGAAGTGGCACCTCTCTAGACAACCTAGTCTGAGACTTATTTTAGACAGTCCTCTAAGGTATAGTACCATATTGCCTTCCTAGGTGAAAAGTACCACCCTGAATTGGATCCAAAAATCAGCTTGCAATCAAAACAGCAGAGAACAGAATAATTGTGCAGGTTAAAATCCAAGGTCTCTTTGGATAAGTACCGGTAAGCCTCTGCAAGAAGGCAACAACGGGTAGAAAAAGTGTCAAACAGATAATGTGAATGCTTAGGCTTTCCCTTTTTTAAAAAAAAACATTTTATAACATAGTAATTGAGCTTGTTAATAGATACACAACAGTTACAGACAAATCTTTTATTGGTGCATAATGAAAATATTAAGCATAGTTTCAAAATCCAAAAGGTGAAGGGGTTTTAGGAAACTTGATATTAAAATAAATCAGGTGTCAATAGCAATAATACTTAGACTTATATAGCAATAGCACTTAGACTGATATACTGCTTTACAGCCCTCTCTAAGTGGTTTACAGAGTCAGCATATTGCCCCCAACAATTTGGTCCTCATTTTACCCACCTTGGAAGGATGGAAGGCTGAGTCAACCTTGAGCCTGGTGAGATTTCAAACTACGAAATTGCAGGCAGCCAGCAGAAGTAGCCTGCAGTACTGCATTCTAACCTCTGTGCCACCATGGCTCAAAGAGACATAAAGAGATTTTAAAAATTCCATTATATATCATTTAAAATATACAGTTGAAAGAATAGAAGGAAACAGCTTGAAGAATATTCCCTAAACTACCAACACTCAGAGAAACAGAAAATAAGAGAAGAAATACCTAATTAAGGAATCATCAAGCAGGAAGCTATGCTCCCACCAAAGCATAGAAAGTAAACTATTATATATACAAAACCAATAAACCTCAAAGGGGTGTCCATGCTGGCTAGGGAAATCTGGAAGCTGAAGTCCAGAAGTCTTAAAGTTGCCAAGGTTGGACACACCTGGTCTACAAGAAAACAGCCTAGCTCAAAGAACACACTAAGAACTCACAATTTCATAATGTATTTATTCTGTAAGAAGCTAGAATTTATTTGCCTGTAAAATAGATAGCTCTTGAAAAAGTAGTACCCATAAAACCATTAAATACAGGATCTACAATTACCCAATTACAACAGCTGCTCATTTCAGCAGGGTACTTAACATTAAACTACTACCTGGAGTTGAGTTATATTCTCATTACATCCAAATCTTCTGGTGGTCAAAGATTCAGCCCTGTTGCTCTATCAAACCCAGTAGCTAAACTCCTAACCAATCCAGATGTTTTGCTATTATTTTTTAGTTTCAGGAAGTTCTGATTTTGGATATTCCTATATTCATTTTTGTCTAATGAAAGTCTATAAAAGCTATACCTATAACTTAGATACTATCTATAGACTAAAATCAAGTTCAATTCAACAGTCACATTATTGGCATTTCATTAACTCAATCCTGGAGATAGCAAGATTCTTAAGCATACAAAGATCCTAGTTAAAGTCTTCAGTCCATTACAGTGGATTTAAACTTCATCTTTTAAAGTTTTACTTATTTAATTGTTGTTTGGAACTCAGAATCGGGCCCAGGAGAAAGGAGGCATCCTTAATCACACACTGTTTTTTTCCTCAGCTACAAATGTCTTTTTATTTTACCCTGTTTTTCTAAAACTTTTGGAAACAAATTAATCAACTACCTACTTTCCTAATACTTTCCCTAAGATTTTCAGTGCCTGTGTCATAGATTAATTTGTATAATTTAGCTCTTGACTTACAAATCAATCTCTTTGGTCTCTGTTCTCTTCAGGATGGGAATAAAGTTCTTCACTGAGTTTTAACCTTTTGTTATATAGTTCCAACACAGAAAGTACAGAATGATCTTAAATATTCTGCTATAGTGAACTGTTTAGACTTATCTACAGTTTTTCTCTTTGTCAAAGGACCCATGACTCATCAGGTTATTTATCACTAGTAGGCATAAGGTTCAAGAATCAGGAGACAAGATGTTTTTTTTAAAAAGCATCATGGAATATTTGGAATTCTGAGAACCTGTTGTGGATACAATCAAAAAATGTCAATGATAAAGACTGCCTATCACAAAATTTCTGCCAACTGGCCATGAACAGATAAAATTATCTAGTGTTATCAACGTGGTTGTCTAGATTTTTGCAGCCCAGAACTAGTACTTGTGATTTATCAGAAAGGAAACTAGTCCTCAAGATACTCTCTATCAACCCATAAGGGCCAAAACAATCCCTGCTAATAAAAATGCTGCTGGTGACTGCTGTTTTGCCTTATAATAAGCCAAATTCCTATTTTATTTCATATTTATTAAAATAAATTTGAGGGAATAAAATCGGCTAGCATCAAAAGAGGAAAATAAAAGTAAGGGTACCACACAGCATGTCCCTGACCCACAAGTCAATACCGTGTTTTCCTAAAAATAAGACTCTGTCTTATATTTTTTTTGAACCCTGAAATAAGCGCTTGGCCTTATTGCCATGCGTTCAAAAGCCCGATTGGGATTATTATCAGACATCTCAAAATAAGAGATGTCTTATTTTGGGGAAATCAGGGTAGTGAAATCATTGTTTTAGATATTCCAGATATGAGAAATTGCCTGATACTATAAATGATTTGTTCTAAAACATTCATTGACTAGAATTACCTTGTTTTGTTTTAAGATTCCAAAACAAGCCTAAAGCATAGCATTTGGTAAAGAAGAAAGTAGTACTATTAAATTGTTTGTTGGCTTTGTTCCAAATATACTTAAAGGTTCTTTTTTGTTTGTTTGTTTGTTTTGTTTACATACATTTAATTATATATAGAGATACGACTTAGTATATGGGGATAAAATATATGTCCATTCTATGTGTGGTAGCACCAGTTTAATTTTAGATGATAGATAGATAGATAGATAGAATAGATAGATGATAGATGATAGATGATAGATAGATAGATAGATAGATAGATAGATAGATAGATGAGAGATGAGAGATAGATAGATAGATAGATAGATAGATAGATAGATAGATAGATAGATAGATCATAGATGGATAGATGGATAGATAGATAGATAGATAGATGATGGATGGATAGATAGATAGATATATGATAGATGGATAGATAGATGATAGATAGATAGATAGATAGATAGATAGATAGATAGATAGATAGATAGATGATAGATGGATGGATGGATGGATGGATAATAGATGGATAGATAGATAATAGATGGATAGATAGATAATAGATGGATAGATAGATAGATAGATAGATAGATAGATAGATAGATAGATAGATAGATAGATATACAGACAGGCAGGCAGGCAGGCAGGCAGGCAGGCAGACAGATAGACAGACAGACAGACAGACAGACAGACAATATAAAGTCTTTGACCTGAACATTTCTTTTTATTTCTTTTATTTATTTATTGGTTCAATTTATATGCCGCCCTTCTCCAGACACTCAGGGCGGCTTACAATGCGTTAAGCAATAGCCTTCATACTTTTGTATATACCTGCTAGTAGGCCTTTCGGGGGCCCCTAAGCAGTGTTCTTTTTTATACAAAGTCAGCTTATTGCCCCCACAATCCGGGTCCTCAATATACATCTGTATTTACAGGTATGGTAAGTAGAGTACAACAAATTGCTGACAGTTAGCTATTTCTATAATGACTACAGCCAAACTATATTTTTTTTGCTACTGCATGGCTTCATAAGCATCATCAAAAACAGACTGTAGGTCTTACACAATCCTTGGCTTTTAAAAAGTACAAGCTGTTTCTTCACTTTGTTAAGATCTATCTATATCTTATTGAATCTATATTATAGGGGGACAACAGGGGGCCTTTTTTCCATTTACGGACTTCCATAAAGACCTGGCATTTCTTTCTTCAAAGTCATTTTTTAATCGAGTCCTCAAGGAAATGCTGAAGTGGTATTTTAGGATATTGTACAAAAATAATAGTGCTATGTTGAAAAACAAAACTGAAATGAGCTCTATATGTGGTACTGTTCAAGAAAAAGAATAATGAAAAAATTAATACTGTGAAAATATTGAAAAACAGTACAACTGCAGGTGTAGATAGGGTAACTTTAGAAAGGTTAAAATAAGGGTATGGTTTGCTTACAGAATAGCTGTGTGGCTTGTTTAATGTCGATGTTAAGAGCACATCGATAGTTCACAATTGAAATAATGCCATTATTATTCCTCTATACAAAGGAGAAGGTAGAAAGACAGGATGGAAAACCAAAGGGAGGTTAGTTTGTTAAGCATGTCTGAGAAGTTTTTGGCCTGAATTTTGACTGAAAGAATACAAGAGGTAACAATGCTTTACTCTAGGCAGGAGATCTGTAGACCAGATACCTGTTCTTTAACAGGTCTCCATGAAATATAGCAATGGGAAAAAGGATGTTTATTATTGATTTGTTCTTTTTGATAAATCAAATAATAAAGAAAATGGGCTCAAGTTATGAAATTTATCCACATTTGTTATATGGAAGTCAAAGTTGAATAAGTCAGGGAAAACATAAAAGTAGCTTGAATGCAGTGGAAATGGATTACTTAACTGTTGTGATAAAATAAGATTTAATGGATAATGGGCTTCCGCTTCCGGTTCCGCTGGCGACAGACTTTGATCGGGCTAGCTCTGGCCCCAGAGTCTGATCCCCCCCATCTGGAGGCCCTTTGGGCCAAGCGCCCCATTATTGGGGCGTTTGCCGTTTGAGGGCGGCTCGCCAGGGGTCCCCTGCCTCACTTCCAGGGGCCGGGAGGCCGATGCTGGCGCGCCCGAGGCTCCAGAGGGGGCGGGAGGCGATCGGCGGCTTTTTTTCGAGGCCGCCGAGGCGCCACAGCGCCTAAGGGGACCGGTGCTACCTAAGAAAGCACAACGGACTGTACTGACTGATTGCAGAGTGGAGCAGGCATCCTGGAGGCGAGAGGGGGGGGTTGGAGTTCCCCCCCCTTGTAGCTGGAAAGGTGCCGTGGCAGAGAACTAGGGGGAAGGAGATGGGGTGAAACCCCTTACCTTTCTGACTTTTTCTTGGAGGATGGCTGTGGCAGAGCTTCTTGGAGAGGTCTGGTGGCCCCTCCCCCCGGCAGACAATGGCGGCGATCTGACTTCCTGCTTCTTTATTTATGATTGAAGACAACATTCTCCTCTGGCTTCCTGTTTGACCTACTCTATACTTCGGACTCGTTGCTCCTGTGAGCGCCCACTGGTGGACAGTTGAAAAATTACTTTGATTGCGAATCCCTCTTTCTTCTCTGGAGGTTTGCCCTTTGATTTCTCATCTTCTACTGATCTAAGATGGCTAAGGGCCACAAATCAGCAGCAACTGACATGGGGAAAATTTTGGAAAGACTGGCAATATTGGACCAAAAGTTGGACAAGTTAGATGATGTCCAAAAAGGATTATCTGAAATTAAATCTGAAATGACACTTATGAAAAAAGATTTAAATGATGTTCAACAGCTGGCAGAGCAAAACAAGAAGAAGATGGGGGGTCTGGAGGGGGAGGTACGGGCACTCCAGAAGGTGGAGGATGGGAGAGGAAATGCAATGTTAACCTTACAATTGGATAAGATGTCTTATTTTCTCAGGTTCCAAAACGTGGAACAACTTGACCAGGAAAATTTGAGAGAAGTGATGGTTAAAATGTTGGGTGAATTTTTAGAAAGAGATTTGGAGTCTATTGGAAGGGATGTGGACTTGGTGTACAGAGTAAACTCACAATTTGCAATTTTACATAATCTACCAAGAGAGATTCATATTAAATTTGTGAGAAGGGAACTGAGAGATGAGATATTGAGAAAACAAAGACTGGGGGCGCTGGTGTACAGGGGCAAGGAGATCACCATCCTGAAGCAGATTCCCAGACAGGTACGAGAATTAAGAAGAAAATATTATTTTTTATCAAATAAGCTGTACCTCAAGGGAGTAGGTTTTAGGTGGTTGATTCCGGAGGGCTTGATGATTTTTTGGGAGGACAGTAAGAAGAAAATTAATAATGTAACGGAAGCTAAGGCTTTTTTTGACCAACATAAATCCTTCCTAGGTGGAGAAGATACAGGAGCCGAAGAGGGGGAAGTATCAGATGATCAAGGAGCGGAGGCGGACGGAGCTGTTGCGGCCCGGGAGGGGGAGGGAAGCCAGACCATGGTTTTAAGAGCCAGAACTAGGAAATGAAGAAAGGAGGGGAATCTATTGTTTAAGGTTTTTTTAATTGACATTTTTCTTTTCTCTCTCTTCTTTTATTGTATTTTGTATAACACTCCTTTTTTTTTGTTTATATAATTTTTATATAACCTGGTTGTTTGTTTTGATTTAAGATAATAATGTCTGTTGTGTGAGAAATTTACAAAAAGAAAATAATAATTGAAATATCTTTTCATAAAGATATTGAAAATTCAACATATTGTAAACTATAATATTGTATATTCTTAACCAATAAAAACTTTTTATTAAAAAAAAAAAGATTTAATGGATAATGAATTAATATGGGTCAGATACAAAAGTGAGAAACCTATACAAAATAACTAATCCCAAATACCAATGCTTGGACAGGTAGCAGTGAATCAAAGGCTATAAAAGCATATTAATAATAATATCAGCCTGAATGTAACAATTACAGAATGTCTACCAACTTAGACTCAGTTAAAATTCAATCAAGACCAGCAGCTTAAAAGTAGCTAATATTGTTTCACCCTGAGATGGAAGTATAAGATCAGAAACAATTGGAGAGAGATTGAATTATCTAAATCAATGTTTTCAACCTTGGCAACTTTAAAATGCGTAGATTTTAACTCTCCACGCTGGTTGGGAATTCTGGTAGTTGAAGTCAACACAACTTAAAGTTACCAAAGTGGAGAAACACCGACCTAAGTGATTAATTCACATATCCATTAGAATACATGCTGAAAGGAATGGTCTAAACTTCAGACCTATCATAATCAGCTAATTAGTCAAAATGCAAAGGAGGCTATGACAGTGGCATGGTTTCACCTAATCCTGACAAAAAGCAAGCAACCCATTCATTTTTGGCACATCATTGCAGGGCACTCTGTATTGGTTTGCATCATTGGGACAATTACATTTTGTCAGAGGTCTGGAGAAAAACATTTCAGGAACTCTAATATAGAGATAGCTCAATAGAGCTCTATAAATTGACTTTAGAAAGCTGCCTACTTGGCAGCCACAGAAAGTATGTACTTGATCATTCAAGCTAAAAAAGGTACTGGGTGCAGACTACATCGCCCCTAAATTAATTTAAAATAAGGCAACTTAGTGGCATTTTTTACAGTTGACAAATCTAGGGACTAGATACCATTGTACTTATAGATAGCGAATATAGAAAGTCTACACACCCTGTTAAAATGACAGCTTTTTTAAATGGGAAAAAAAACAGACCACGATAAACCACTTCAGAATTATTTCCAACTTTAATATAACATAAAATCTGTACGATTCAATTGAAAAACAAACTGAAATCTTTGGAGGGAAAATAACAATAAAAAACTTACAATAATATGATTGTATAAGTGTTTATATTCTCTTATAATTAGGGATATGTGTAGACTTTCTATATCCACTGGAAAAGAAAGGCATGTATAAGACTGATTCTGCTAATTATTGACCCATAATTAGCCTCAGTACTATCAATAAGCTCCATGTGAGACAACTTAAATAGAAATTCAGACACTGGCTGGAACAGGAAGATCTACATGCAGTCAAACAAACTGGCTTTAGGATAACTGCTGTACAATTGATTCGTGTCTTGTACTTCAATATCTCATTGAGAAATTCACTCCCCGGAATACTATCCTTTATTAGCTTTAAAGTAATGTTTGATTTCACCTCCTGGATTAAGATAAAGGACAAGCTGAACAATACTATCTTTGATTGCCAATCTCATCGGTGCATTATGTAAGAACACATCACTCACAGGAACATCACACACAGGAACAGTCTTCAAGGGTACCTAACAGAAGTCACTTCACAACCAAGAGTGTAATATGACACACAATTTTTACATATATAATATAGACTAACTTAACCACCCAAAATTCTACTTTCCTAAATTCTATTCTACCAGAAAGACATAGTGCTTTATAGCTGTAGACAGACAAGGCAGTAATTCTTTCAAAGTCCCCTAACAGGACTTAAAGGAGTCTATAGATGCAACCTTTTCTTGATGTATCAATTGCCAAAGCTACTGAATGAGATATCTGGGGTGATCTTCCAGCAGATGGCAGTAAAACAGCCAACAGTAACTATGCAACCCAATTTGTAGTTAAGGTCAGGCTATAAATTGAGAGGTTGTGAATTCTAGTTCCATCTTAGAAACAAAGCCAGCAGGATAACCTTGGGTTAGTCCTTTCTCTTTCGCTCCAGAAAAAAGGCAATAGCAAACCACTTCCAAAAATCTTGCCAAGAAAATTGAAGGAACTAGTTCAAGCAGTCATCAGGAATCAACACTGATTTAAAAGCACAAAATAATAACTGCGTAACTCAGAATGTGTTAGCTTCTCAAGATAGAAAAGGTCAAGAAACAAAGGCATCAAGGATTTTAGAAATACTTTTTATTGCTTTATGGTAGAATAGAATTTTGAAGGCCAGAGTTTCTCTTTAGTCTGTCTTATACTAAGCAAAATTAAGGCATTTGTTTTGAGGTTTTTTTCTCACAATTTCCATCAGGGGCGAAATCCAGCGGGTTCTGACAGGTTCTGGAGAACCAGCAGCGGAAATTTTGAGTAGTTCGGAGAACTGGCAAATACCACCTCTGGCTGGCTCCAAAGTGGGGTGGAAATGGAGATTTGGCAATATCCTTTCCCCAGGAGTGGGACAGGAATGGGGATTTTGCAGTATCCTTTCCCTGGAGTGGGGTGGGAATGGAGATTTTGCGGTATTCTTCCCCTGCCATGCCCACCAAGCCACGCCTGCCACGCCACGCCACGCCCACCAAGCCATGCCCACAGAACCAGTAGTAAAAAAAAAATGGATTTCACCACTGCTTTCCACCCTTTCAGAATTGAATAGTTTTTCTGCACTCTTAACACTTTATGTTTCTTACCCTTCCCAAGGCCAGATCTACATTCTTTCACAAAATGCACAAAAGGGTGTAGCAGCTATTTTAAGAGTTTATCACAGCCAAGCCCTAGTAGCATACATAATGGACAGTGGACTTATTCAACCCAAATATGCAAGTACAAACTTTCCACACTTCTGTTGTGTCTCTAATGCAACCTTATGCATGAAGACAGGCATGGTAAGAGTGGAGACTTAAATATGGCAGGCCGCAATTACTGACTGAATCTGCACTCTTTCCCATAGATTTAGCCCCTTTAAAATTAGAAGATAGATTTCAAATTACATGGAAGTAAGCAATTCACAATAAACTCTTTACTTCTGGGACTTTAACCCTCTTATTTACTGTCAGTGGCTTCAAGCAAGCAACAGTAATGTACAGGCAGCACCTGAAAGATACAGGATGTCAAACTGATGCAGCCAATACCTTCCAGATTTTCATGTTGACAGTTTCAGATACATCGTGGCATTAGCTACATACCTAATACAACTGGAAGTCATGAGGCTTCACCCTGAAACAATTAAATGCCAACCTGTCAGCATTGCTGAGAGATAGATATGAGAAGATACTATGTCCGTTATGAATGTGACCCTGCAAACCAGGGTAGGTAGAATTGATTAAGCTTGTTTTCTTTTGTTGTCAATTTGACAGGGAACCCTGGCATCTAATTATTTGACTTCTGAATAATATTGCAGGACACACATCCAACAATATGCATTTTTATGGCCATCTGATACCAATCCTGGAATAACATGAAGGATAGTGAAGTTCAGTACAGATGCATGCAAAATAAGGCACATGGTATCATGGTCAGCTATATATGCCTTACACTTAGCCATAATTTTAGGACTTTTTTATTATTATTATTAGCCAAAATATTCACATTTTAAATGAAAGTTCTCCTTTTAATAATATCTCTTTTACTGTTATCACTTCCTTTAGTTTTATCAAAGATACTATTAAATTAAGAGCTTGTTTAGATTGTTCTATTTTTCTTTTATTGTCTTTCTGCAGAGAAAATGTTCTGCATTTTCTGCATAAACCATTTCCATGCAAACTGAAGGAAAAGACATTGCTTTTTATTTTATTTAAGGGCAGAAAAAGTCTTCCTGGATGGAATGAAAGAATCCTGTCTTAGCTATGAAGGAACGGGATACATATTATGCTTTTCATAGTAGTGTACTATTTTTTGTCTACTGAACTATTTTTCTGTGAATAGAAATCCAAGGGAAGATCAGCTGACAGAATTCCTCTCTCATATAATTCAGAACAGGAAGCAAAAGCATTCTGCAGCAGGCCACAAAACAATGGAAAGAAATTTAATTTTGGAGGGGGGGGGACAGCAGAAGGTCCTATCAGGCTACATATTAGATATGGCTGCAATTTAGACCTCCAGAACCTTATCCTACCCCTAATTCAAAATTGGCCTTTTCTCCACTCAGACTTTATTGTGAAAATAATTATTAATTATTGCATATGAACACAAAGTATTTGTTCCCTGAAGTACATAGAAGTGTTCTGCCCCAGCTACGGACCCCAAAGAATACAGCACACACAAAGTTTGTACAAAACTTAATTTACTAAAATAACTCAGTCTTTTTCAAAACAAAGGCTGTTAATAAACTTTCTTAACAGCCTACAAGAAACCAAAGATAAAGTAATCACAATCTTACTAAGGTTGGCAGAAAGCCCAGAAGCAATTTGCAGAGAATCCGGACGCGAAGTAGAGTGAACTAAAGTTGTTCCCTACAACTTGCTTCAGTCGGCATTCCTCCTTAAATAGGCTAAGGGAGTGGCCAATTAGCCCCAAGCCTTACTCTCAAGGAGACCTCTTCCTGAGGAGCCACTCCTGCCTTTTGGCCACTCTGCATGCCCGTGCATCGAGAAGAGGCTCCTCCTCTTTGTCCTCTTCACTTAAAGGAGCTTCTGGAGGTTCTGAAGGCCTCTATTGAATTCCCGCCTCTGGCACACATCTTCTCCAGCCTCCTCATTGTCTGACTCGAGTACCAGCTGCACAGGCTGTGGCGCAACACCACACCAGCCTCCTAGCTGTCAGAATCAGCTACAATCCTCACAGGTCACTGACGGGCCACAACAAGAAGTCAAAGTCTTTCTATAAGGCTATGCTCCCACCTTTTTCCACCTACATTTCCAAATTAATGGGAAATATATTGTATCTTCTATGAAGACCCCAAGATCCTTTTAACAGGAGCAGCTGATTCCCACCTCACTAGCCTCATTCATTATAGCATACTATGTCCCAATAGAAGAATAAAATAGATCAGATGTATTATCCAAACAAATTCAAAAGAAATGTTTAGGAGTGATGAAATCAGAAACAACAAAAGCCTCTTTTGCAAAAGAAACATGGGAAATTGAAAGACTAATTTCAGTATAATATTTAGTATGTTATCATAATTGTGTTTTTAACCACATGCATTTATCTAAAAACCTTTGAGTTTCTTATCTATCATTCAATTTGTTCTTTTAAGTATTTCAGAATATAGTATTTACAAATATTACTAAAATATTTGCCAAACAACAAATAAATATAAATAAAAAGCATGCTATGGAAATTAGAGACTTGGTAGGTGATATGAATATTCTATCTATTTCTTAATTAGTAGTGAAATAAGTGTTAGCTTAGCCTTTTCATTTAAATGGAGCCTGGTTTAGCTCAGCAGACTAAAAGCATAGTGATCAACACCAGCTATCTGCAATTACTGTCAGTTCGAATCTCACCAGGCTCAAGGTTGACTTAGCCTTCCATCCTTTCTAAGGTAGGTTAAATGAGGACTCAGATGGTGGGGGCAATAAACTGACTTTGTATAAATATACACAAGTAGGAAGGCTATTGCTTAATGCATTGTAAGCCGCCCTGAGTCTCCGGAGAAGGGTGGCATACAAATCAATTTTTTTAAAAAAAAATACATACAACCTCTGTGTTCCAATATTGTAAAGTTGCACTGTCTTCTTTCACCAAATCTAATTCTGTGAAAATGTAGCCCAAGAAAGTAGACTTGCACAATGTTCAAACCATGAAAAAGTATAAGGAAATCATTTCCATGTATTTGTGTGGCAAATATTTGAGTGCATGATCTACTTTTCTAAAATCAATATAGTGTTCTACCTGGATATCTTTATAAAGATAACCAGATGAAAAGGTTTGATAAAAACAAACTAAACTGCCCTCCATCCAAATTGATTCCTGTCTTGCTTGGGAGTTAAAAGAAAAACAGATCTCCAAGAAGACTCTGAACAAATAGGATGGTACAGAGGCAAGATGTGACAGGAGCATCCTTGGCAATACCCTTGAGATAATGCTACCAAACGTCCTCAGCTGTCCGGCATAATAAAGAAATAATGCTACGTATTTCAGAAAGATGGAAGACTGGAAGAAGTTGTTATTATTATTATTATGCATTACAGACATGACACTGCATTCCCAGAGAGTGCCCTGCCATGCTAAAATTCTTGTCACAGCGACTCGTAGAAGAAAATATACTAAAAGTTGCATGAATAAATAAAAGTATGGCAATAAATAAATAATACAACAGCCAGGCTCAATGTAGTTAAACATGACTGTCAATAACGGCAATTTGTCTTCTAATTCATTCTTGTCTTTCTTTCTCTTTGCTTACTTAGTCATAGAATAATGTAATATTCCTAAAGCCATGCTTATGCACTTAAATTCTAGAATTTAATCTTTTCTTGTTTAGTTGCTAGTATATCACTGAGTTGACTAACTGAAGTAGAAGACTAATGTAATGTAATGGTAATCAGTCAAATGTTGATAGGTTTTCATCCCCTTATTTTTGCATCAGCCAAAACGACCTTCTTCCTAAAATACAAAAGCCCAATCCTTTACAGAGCCTTCTTGCTTCAAGTCCCACAATCTCATCATAGAAGTAATAGTAGAAGCAGAAGTACAGCATTTGCAGCATATATACAGCTGTACAGCATACTACAGCATAATTCAATCTACAACTAAGATTGCAAAAACAATCTGTCACTAAGATGTTAATGCATGAGTCAAATCAATGCCATATATCAAATGCCATGAGAATTATTCTAGCACTCTCTTCCCAACCTGGCCTATTGATCTTCCATTCTTATAATTTCCACACTAGCTAATCTGAAGGACATTGGGATGGCTGAAACTGGTTAAGAACAATATAATCTAAACAATCTAATCTAATCCAGAATCTGAATTACCCAGGTTATTTTTGAAGTATGCCTCATGGAACTTTGTGCTTAGAATCTTTTATTGGGTATAGTTAAAGACTTTACACTGGGTGAAACTAAACTGATTTTGTATATGGTGACAGCAGCTAGGTTGTTGATTGCCCAACATTGGAAGAGTGATATTTTACCGACTGTTGACCAATGGACTCAGAAGATGGCTGGATTTGCAGAAATGGCAAAGGTTTCAGCTTTTTTAAAAGATCAGACGCATGAGAAGTACATACAGGAATGGAAATTATGGATTGAGTATGTACAGAATAAGTATCAGACTAGAAAATATTATATCGCTTTTAGTTGAGATGATTATGTTAGTATGTTAGTAAATATAGAAAAAAGATATGGAAGATTGAATAACATATATATTGTTTGGGAATATTAGCACTGCATATAATGGAAGTCAAGGGGGGGAGGGAAGAGGGAGGAGGGGGAGGGTTAGGGTGGGGATGGGATGGAATTAAATATTGTTTTTATATGTATCTTATAATGTAGGGTTAGGGTGGGGGGGGGAAAGGGGGAAAAATTTGTATTGGTAAAACTTTTTCAATAAAAAAAAGAATCTTTGAATAAACAAGGCTTAAAAAGTGTCATTTAGACTTGCTGATTTCTGTTTAATTATATCACCAGCAACAATCACTAAACTACAAAAGAGAACTTTGGATTCATTAAGTGCTGACATTAGGCCAGTAAAAAGAGAGTCTTCAGTGCCTGGTAAAAATTAAGATCTATCTAGAACTCATTTTGTTCTTTAATAAATAATTGTTCTATAAATGCCCAACATTTTAAAAGAAGTTGCTCAGTAGAGAAGGAGGCAGCTGCTTATTGGCATCTTCCAAGACAAAGAAGTTTCCCCCAAAAAAGCTAATCACTTTCATCACCCAGTCAGGAAGTTTCAACTGAAACAAAATTTTGATTGCTGTACTTCTATTAAAAAAACTAGCATGATATAGTCGCATTAAAGTTCTTGCTACCTTTATTTTTCCTTCCTTATGTCATGAACCATGGTCTCTATTAACTGGCTAATCTCTCTCTCTCTCTCTCTCTCTCTCTCTCTCTCTCTCTCTCTCTCT
>WNWU01013616.1:2348122-2358265 GCA_012654045.1 Ptyas mucosa
TATCTATCTATCTATCTATCTATCTATCTATCTATCTATCTATCTATTTCAAGCTTTTAATCATCATGAAGGTAGCACAGGCTATGAGCTCCATCTTTCACATAATATGGTTAGGGGAAATTACATGAAGACTAAGGGATGTACCAAAATGCTAATTCAAATTGACTGGTCTGTCTTAACAAATTCATTTTTTTCTTCTTATTTCCAGCTGTCATTTTTCTATTTTACCTTTTCTGATGCCCAAGCATACGTTATTTACATTTTTTTCAAATCTGGGTCTTTATATCTAAGCTACCAATGTCTGGAGTCAGAGAAAGCAACATAAAACCATGATGAAATGCAAGTCAAAAGGCTGCTGCTTCTTAAAATTATGAGTTCAGATGTTATAAAACTCATATTGGCTACATGGAACAAATCAAAATTTTATTTTCTTTTTCTTTTTTCTTTTTTGTCAGGTGAGTAATCGTGCCTCCAGAGTCTGGCCAATTGCCAGGAAATTTCAGCTGCCCAGCTGTGTTTTTAGGAAACACAAAAATTCAAAACTGATGAGTATTGTTTTATAGAAACTGCGTGCAACATTTGAATCTGCTGATATATTGCTGACCACTTACCAAAAGTAGTTGGGGCTACAACAAATAAATGACCAATCCAATACAAAAATGACTTGAATATAGTTAACATGGTTGTTCTTCATACATGAGGAAGGCATGCTTGTATAATCTTGAACTATGGAGATAAAATAAAAATAATAACTTATCATTTTTTCAATTCTAAATAATGATAACTTGAAGTAGGAGGGAGGCAGCACAAGGGCTAAAATACAAATTATAGCAAATCCTGTCAAACTACATGAGCAATTCTTAATATGATACAAAATCCAAAGAAGCAAATATCCTAGAAGAATCAGAAGATATTCAGGATAATAAAATACATCTTCACAAGGCACGGAAATTTTAATATATTGCACTTCAATATTAGATATTACATTAGTTTATTGCTTAATTCAAATATCATGTCAGTTCCCTTCAAATCACAGTACAGCTGTAAGATCACATTTGCTAAATTCCCATATTTTAAAGTGACAAAAAACCCCAAGAAACAGTGTGTGAAAACAAGAAAATCTAGTCATCCTTGTTTTCCTTTGCATGTCTGATCCAATCACTATAGTCCTTATTCATTGCCCAGCTGCCTCTTCTTATAATGTTCCCATTTGCTTTAGTCTTAGCAATAGTGAAGGCAACTACAATACATCATGAAAACAAGAATCACAGCATTTATTCTGTCAAACACATTTCAAATAATAGGCATAAATAAATGTAACAGAGCTTTTTAAAAAAGGTAAATTTATGGTAGGACTAGAAAAAATAACATACAAATATGCAAGGCTCTGCTTAAGGGTCATGACTTGAAAAAAATCAATTTATTAATTATCTGCCATAAAATTTCATATGGCTATTTCAGACTACTTTAATTGCTATCTCTAGGAAAGTGACAATATGACACACAAGAGAAATCATAAGGTTTACAGATCAAGTTCTTCCCTAACCTACCCTGAAGGTAAAGGTAAAGGTTCCCCTTGCACATATGTGCTAGTCGTTCCCGACTCTAGGGGGCGGTGCTCATCTCTGTTTCAAAGCCAAAGAGCCAGCGCTCTCCAAAGACGTCTCCATGGTCATGTGGCTGGCATGACTAAATGCCAAAGGCACACAGAACACTGTTACCTTCCCACCGAAAGTAGTCCCTATTTTTTATGTGATTTCGAACTGCTAGGTTGGCAGAAGCTGGGACAAGTAACGGGAGCTCACCCTGTTACGCAGTGCTAGGGATTTGAATTGCTGAACTGCCGACCTTTTGATCAACAAGCTCAGCATCTTAGCTAGTTCATAAAACAATATACCATATCAAGTACATTTATATACTTTTCAGCTTGTCTTTTAAAAAGTGAGATACCTATATTTATCCCAATTAAACTGGCTACTGAGAATTATATCAAAGCTGTGAATAGAGAAAATTCCCCAAGTTCACAGCATACTTGGGTAGCTACAAAAATAGAATTGAAAGACTTGAGTAATTAATTGTGGGTTCACCAGCTACTTAACTGTTCCTCCGCTGATGTTTTGCTATTGCAGCTCTGTGTTGTTGAAATGGACAAATTTGTTTTACAGAAACAAGGGTGTTGATGGAGATAAGTTGTTGTTTTATTCAATGGTAAAAAAAGAAGCATCTCTGATGTCAATGGTCTGATGCAAGAAATGTATTGTCAAGATTAAAGATATGAAAGGGAAAGGACAGCTATAATGAATGATCCTGTTATCATAATGGTATTAGGAACATAGTTCTTTTCCACTCTGTAATTCCTGTGAGAAGACATGCATCTCAGCAACCTATCACAGATAAATTAAGCTCTTTGACTGCTGTTTACCTTCTTGGCTGCAATGGTTCTAAACCAAAAGGCAGACATTTTGAGAGACATACAAACCCAATGTTGCTTACATACAAATACTTACATACAGTGGTGGGTTTCAAAAATTTTTACTACCGGTTCTGTGGGTGTGGCTTGGGTGCAGCATAGCTTGGTGGGCATGGCTTGGTGGGCGTGGCAAGGGAAAGATACTGCAAAATCTCCATTCCCACCCCACTCCAGGGGAAGGATACTACAAAATCCCCATTTCCTCCCAATCAGCTGGGACTTGGTAGGCAGAGAATAGATGGGGGCGGGGACAGAATAACACTCCAGTTTCCTTCCCTTACGTGCCACCGTATCTACAAAATGTATTTTCTGCAATAGCCCCCTACTTTGTGCAATATCCTTCCCCAAGGATTCCACACGCCCCATCCTTTGGCTCTTTGGAACACCATAACAGCTGGCTCTTCCACCAACCGTTGAAATAGGGTGAAATTGGAGCTGGAGATTGTATCATTTCCATTGGTGGTATTTACCGGTTCTCCGAACTACTCAGAATTTCCGCTACCAGTTCTCCAGAACTGGTCAGAACCTGCTGAAACCCACCTCTGCTTACATATGAACCTTTTCTTTGTCTTTTCATCATTTCTAGTTTTCAACACATTGTACTTATGTTTTTCTATTAAATGCTTTGTTTCTGTTTCTCTCTTTGGCTCTTGCTTTGGTTCTTTTCATTGAAATCAGATTATCTACCACCATATCTATACTCTACAATATCTTAGGGAATAACAATAATCATAAATGTATTCAGTTAAAAGTTTTCCTGAATGTTAAGAAATGAGAAATAAATGACTATGATTTTTCCCCCAAGCAATATAACACTGCAGAAGCAAATCATCCTAAGTGCTGACTCTCTTAAGCAATTTTCCTTTTCTTTTCCCAACTGGGTGACTGTCTCCATCAATCATATGACACTTTCAATATCTGTCAGTGAATTAATCCTGAGGGAGCCACAAAGCAATCCATTCACTATGTTCTGACAAAATGCTGCAATATTTGCATCGTGATGTTGTGACAAGAAGAAAAATTGGCGAGGAACTCATAATTCTGAAAGATGCATTCCTACTGCCAGTACCTACAGAAAACTTGTTTGCTACATGATCTACTCCTCATTACATTCATTTATCTCAAGAGTGTATTCCTTAAGCTGCTCTAGAGAATTCTGTGTTAATGGGAAAAGAGCTCTGAAACTTGTCTTTATTAAGAACCTCATAAGAGAAACTGGCAGAACCCTGACCCTGCTACTTATGTAACGCAAAATGTAAAATAAATTATATTCTGCAACTCATTCACTTACATCTTTCTTGTGTTATTTCATTACACCTCAGTTTGTTTGTGGAGGATATCTGAAATGCCTCTACAAGATGGCTACTTCACCTGATGATAAGTTCTCTCTCTCATCACATATAAGTAAAGGTAAAAGGCTAGTATGTGCTAGTCGTTCAGACTCTAGGGTGCGGTGCTCATCTCCATTTCAAACCCAAAGAGCCAACACTGTCCAAAGATGTCTCCGTGGTCATGTGGCTGGCATGACTAAATGCCAAAGGCTCAAGGAACGCTGTTACCTTCCCACCAAAGGTGGTCCCTATTTTTCTACTTGCATTTTTTATGTGCTTTTGAACTGCTAGGTTGGCAGAAGCTGGGACAAGTAATGGGAGCTCACCCCATTATGCAGCACTAGGGATTCGAACCGCTGAACTGTCGACCTTTCGATCAACACATATACCAGTGCCCAATGTTTGTGACAAGCTGCCATGTAAAAGTATTCAGAGGGGAAACAGAGAAAAACCCATGTTCTGTGCCAGTACACATCTCTAACACGCAGTCACCAAACGCAAGACTACAATTATCACATACTGTTATCTATACAAAAATGAAAGCCATCTGCTACATAACAGAGTTTCTACAGGGAAAAAAAATTAGTGAATTTGAAAGGATCTAATTTTGAGTAGCAGCAGTGGCAAGGTCAGCATTGCTGAGGTCCTATTTACAGAATTCTCAGTGCATCTCAACATTTTATATTTGGCTTGAAAGTACCAAGTCAAGCATAGCAAGTTTTGCACCACTTAGAAGATTAGCTCTAAGGCTTATTCCCAGTCAAGGCTTCCATAATTAAATTTCATGACTTCTGGTGAAAAAAAAGTTAATCAGATGACAGTGTATG
Organism: Ptyas mucosa; assembly: GCA_012654045.1. Lineage (NCBI taxonomy): Eukaryota > Metazoa > Chordata > Lepidosauria > Squamata > Colubridae > Ptyas > Ptyas mucosa. The sequence goes on from WNWU01013616.1 coordinate 2,352,751, forward strand.
CATTGTGTATGACCAACTTGGATTTCTGCTTGACTGTGTCAGAAGAGTAGAATAGTGAGTCTGGGATTCCTCCCCTACCCCCCATATTACCATTTTACTCATTTAAGATTCATCTTACTCAGCCTTCCGCTAAAGAAGGTTCAATAAAACTATATAAGTTTGAACAGTTGAGGCGCATAACTATAGAGTAGCTAATTATCAAATCAGGTGAACCAGATTTAATACTGCATCCTAAAGGTTCAAATGAAAATATTATTTTTTCCCCTTTCTTTGCAATAATGACTGACATTAGATCATCTTAGCTGTTGGAACCACCTCTAGGCTTAGAAGTCAGGTTCCTTTAAGTACCTGGATAGAATTCCTCCAGAAATTCCAGGCTATCAGCTAAACTCCCTAGAAAGTGATGGCAAACTATTTCTGCACTGTGGCCAAAGTAAGTATCTAGAAATATGTATGAAATCAACAGAAGCTGAGCCCAATTGAGCAGACTTTATCATTTATTTGTTCTTTATTCTTTTAAATGTCAGATGAACTTTGGCTGTGGGTTGACTGCATAGCTATAGATCAGAAGTAGAAATATACATGCAAATTTGGTTCCCTAACGGAGATTAAAGATTTTTTTCCTAAGATTTTCAGAGCAATTGTATCTTGTTGTTGTTAGTTGCGAAGTCGTGTCCGACCCATTGTGACCCCTTGGGCAATGTTCCTACAGGCCTTCCTGTCCTCTACCATCCTCTGGAATCCTACTGTTTCAGTGACTCCATCCAGCCACCTCATTCTCTGTCGTCCCCTTCTTCTTTTGCCCTCAATCTTTCTCAGCATTAGGCTCTTCTCCACTGAGTCCTTCCTTCTCATTAGCTGGCCAAAGTATTTGAGTTTCATCTTCAGGATCTGGCCTTCTAAAGAGTAGTCAGGGTTGATCTTCTCTAGGACTGACCGGTTTGATTGCCTTGCAGTCCAAGGGACTCGCAGGAGTCTTCTCCAGCACCATAGTTCAAAGGCCTCAATTCTTTGGCGCTCAGTCTTTCTTATGGTCCAACTTTCACAGCCATACATTACAACTGGGAAAACCATAGCCTTGACTATAAGTACTTTTGTTGGCAATTGTATACCTATATTCAAATTCAAATTAATGTCTTCTTTAGCTTTAAACTTAAATCTAATACCAAGATAGATAGAAATATAGAACATTATCTCTTATTTAAAAATATTTTCATTTTACAGCTGATAATATAAGTCACACAGAACAACCCGAAAAAGAAACAGCAGCAGATGGTTGCATAGAACACTTTATATTTTGGGGGGAGGGTAAATTTAATCCTAAAAACCCTAAGAAAAAGCAGTAAAAAACTGATAGATTTAGCTGTCTCTTTGGGAGTTCACTTCAGTTCTAACAAGTCATTTTCCTTTACTAAGAAAAGATTTTGAATGTATATTTTTCTTGTTTGCTTAGGAATATTTTCTTAAATTTACAATGGGAATTGCTGCGTATGGATTTTCTTTATCCAACTGACATTAACCAGCTTCATTCCATATTATATTTATCACAGTTTCAGCAAGTTAATTCTCCTAAATTATATGACCTTACAGGAGAAATAGGCTTATTCAAAGTAAGTCAGGGCAATATTAGAATGGGGAGCAAATTAAGTATCTCTGGGTGGAACTGTTTAGGAAGTCAGTAGAATCGTTTTTTTAATGTTATCTTAGTTCTGTATCAGAAGCATGACAATCTATGTGTCAGGGTTCCAAGTAATACCCCCAATGAAAGAAGACTCCAAGGCTCGAAGTTCCTCAAATTTCCATTCTATTAGAGATGTCATGTTGGCACATCTGGGAAAAGTCGAATCTGAAAGCTTCCAGGTTTTCCCCACCCATAGAAAAGTCCAAGTCCCTGCTGAGCACCCACATGTCCATCACATGGTCCAATCAATGCACCATCCCAACTGGAGATGCCTCCCAGGTGCAGGGCAAGATGTCCTTGACTCCCAGAGAAAGGAATGTTATTTTGACTATATATGTCCCCTGCTCCATACAATCCCCCCTCCCAGTTTCCCACAGCACTAAATGTGGCAGGCCTGAAGATCTAATGCAAAGATGGCTTCCAGGCCTGACACTATGACTCATCATGTATGGTAAAATTCATCATTTATTCTTCCTGCAAAAAACAAAAAAAACAAAAAAACCAGTGGAAGTACAAATAAAATGCCTTTTCTTTTTCAAGTTTCTTTCTTTTTCTATGTTCCATTTCTTGCTTACTGAAAATCTTCAGTCGTAAGGTATCAAGATATCAAAAAAAATCAGTAAATGAGCCTGAATGAAAAACACTAATCAAAAATTCAAAATTTTATAAAAGTAATAGCTGTTAAAATATGCTAATTGTGCTATTGATTCATAATGTAAGTAATAAATATTATATAATTTCTGCACCAAGGTGTCTCCACTCTACAAACAGAAAGATCATTGGTGAAATTAAAAGTATGGAAAAATATGGGTTAATTCAACTGTTTGGGTTTGTTTAGTATAGTTGCACAGAGGGCTAAGAAGAGCTACATATTACTAAGGGAGTAGAAGCACAGAAAATTAATCAGGCTCAAATGCATCAAATGCTTTAGGAAAGCCAGTGGGTATAACTAATAGAAAAAGCAAATAATATGGCTTACAGGTGAGAGAATTGGGACAACAGGGATACCAAAATAGATACTGTGTGTCATTACAGTATATGATGCTCATTAAAGGAAAGTCACAGAAAAGTTACATCTAAGGAAGGAAAGAGATTGTCACTCAGTGGCGTCTGAGGGGAAACCTGGGTCAAACTTCAATAACTCAAGCAAGAGGATAATAGAGTGGATGAAGACTGGATAATGGGCAAATGAAGAAGTCAGAAGAGATGGATAATAGAAAGTAACACAAGGAGAGGAAAAAATGAGACTTCAATGAAAATGTGTCAGCTAGATATCTTCCAGAAAGTAAGGAAAAGCCCTAGCATGAAAATAATTGGAGTATACTGACTACATTTTTCCTCACAAGAAAAATATGAATTGTTTTTTTAAAAGATTATGGATCAATATTATGCATTAGTAAATGCAGAATTAAGGAATCTCTCCCCATATAAAAATGAATTTTGTACTGAAATCAGGCATGGCTGTTCTACTCTATTTTTAATAATTCACTTAAATGCTATTTAGTCATTTTATGCATACACATATATGTACCTGTATATGTATAGTACACACCAGTTCGGTGCAGTGCTTAAAGTATTGGACTACAAACCAGGAGACTGGGAGTTCTAGTACCACCTTAGCAGCAAAGCCAGCTAAGTGACCTTGGACCGGTCACTTTCTCTTAGCCCTGGGAAGGACGCAAGGGCAAACTACTTCTGAAAAACCTTGTCAAAAAAAACCTGCAAGGACTTGTCCAACCAGTCTCCAAGAATTGGAGGAAACTGAACCAAAAAAAAAACAAAAAACCAAACCATATACATACTGATTTTCTGTTCTGCTACTCTGAAATGTATTAAATGTGGTTATCTATCTCCAAAAAAAATGAATATTTTACCAGTAAAACAACACCCCAAAAAAACCTTTTAGCACCAACAAATAAAACTTGTGTAGTAATCAGATGGCTTTTTAAACAAAGCACTAGATAACTGCCAGAGTTACCTTGTGTTAAGATAGTCATTAAATTTAAATAAGCAAACAAACATAGACTGGCTTATCTAAAAAACATATATGGATTGTTTTCTGTCAAGATGATGGCCAACAGGGTATGAACAGGAAACAAAGGCATTCTGACTTGCATTTGGATGTTTGAATAGTTTATTCTTTGTCTAGCTTTACCTTCTGGTTGCATATAATTTCATAGACAATATCCTTATTAAATGTTCCGACATATTAATGAATACTCTTCTCTCAGAAATTGCATAAGCTAATCAAGATAAGCCTCCCTTCATGTAGAACAAGTTTTGGCCTGAATTCAAACTGATGAAATATCACGGCGCAGTAGTGTATGCTCTTGCCTTCATCAGTACCATTTCATGGAATGAAACTTGTCATACCGCAGAATTAACACAACAGAATGAATTGTTTAGAAATCTTCTACCCTCCACCCATACTAAACTACATTTAGCATTTATTTTCATTCACTGAAAGTGTTAATTTACACTTTTGGAAACCTTCTAAATGAAATGAAAAGTATCTTGTGATTTCATTTAAAATGACACTGTTGTGTTGACAATTTTTTTAGTGGTCTTATTAACATTACATTTCAGAGACAGGCTTGCTGAGACCTATCCCTTCACCTCATTTTCCTCATTTTTTATCCCTCATTTCTAGTGGTGCATCTTAGAACTATATATTAAATATACATCTGCTAGCAGCAGTTAGTGAACTATACTTGATGATCTTGTATCTTCCCAGAAGATCTTCCCTTAAATACCCTTTTTATATTAGCTGCGGGGAAAACCTAATGCAGAGTGGGAACAATTAAATGTTAACATTTGCAATCCATAGCAGTTGATTTTACAATGGTATTTATAGGATGCCAAGCACCAAACTACCAACAAACATTATTGGCAAGGTAAACAGAACAGAAGAATATATGGGAACACTGTGAAAGTCTAATAGTAGATAGTTATTGAATAATTAATTGATGATTTCAGTTTAAAAGTTTCCTATCTGTAATTTCATAACTAATTTGAGGGCCATGAGTCACATTAAAATGAATGATTACTCAAAACCATCCTGCTATGGCAAATTGAAGTTCTGAACTGATGGCTAAAACTTTGCTGAGATTAGATAGAAATACGTTTGCAAAGAAGAAAGGTTAACTATTGATAGGGTTATAGCTTGTTTTGTTCAGATTTTCATTTGCCTTGAAATATGGAAAGTATACTTGGGGCATGCTTCGTACAAGTGCTGCTCCTCAATGATGAACATGACCACTCTTTCTTATCTTAGATGTCCTCAGCACAACCTATTCATTGTTGATTAGAGATGCCACAGCAACCACAAAGAGATACCACCTTTAATTTACCCATGGCCTTCCCTCCTGAATTCATCTTTTACTCATTTCAACTACTAACTAGTTTCTACTAACACAAACTTTGATGGTCTACACTACAGCATCTTGTATCAAAGGAAGCTTTCAGATGAAAACATGCCCTACTTCTACTGGACACAGAGGTTGCTATTGGCATGCCATCCTTCTAATCCTGGGACACAAATTTCAAGGCAATTTGCCTTTTGGTTATGTATCTCAGCACATTCCTACTGTGCCAAACAGCCACTTCTTTTGACAACAATGTCAAACCTGGTACAGATCAACAGGCTGTCAAGGTTTGAAGGGTATAAAAAAAGTGCACAGGAGTGGAGGGTAGCTGGAAGAATAGCCACCCACCCAATGATAAAGCTTCTCATTCTACTCTTATGGAGCAAGTAAGCACTACTTCTTCTGAGGTCTAGAGAATAGAATAGAATAGAATAGAATAGAATAGAATAGAATAGAATAGAATAGAATA
>WNWU01013616.1:2358275-2378504 GCA_012654045.1 Ptyas mucosa
TAGAATAGAATAGAATAGAATAGAATAGAATAGAATAGAATAGAATAACAGAGTTGGAAGGGACCTTGGAGGTCTTCTAGTCCAACCTCCTACCCAGGCAGGAAACCCTACACCACCTCAGACAAATGGTTATCCAATATCTTCTTAAAAATTTCCAGTGTTGGGGCATTCACAACTTCTGCAGGCAAGTTGTTCCACTTATTAATTGTTCTAACTGTCAGGAAATTTCTCCTTACTTCTAAATTGGTTCTCTCCTTGATTAGTTTCCACCCATTGCTTCTTGTTCTACCCTCAGATGCTTTGAAGAATAGTTTGACTCCCTCTTCTTTATGGCAACCCCTGAGATATTGGAACACTGCTATCATGTCTCCCCTAGTCCTTCTCTTCATTAAACTAGACATACCCAGTTCCTGCAACTGTTCCTCATATGTTTTAGCCTCCAGTCCCCTAATCCTCTTTGTTGCTCTTCTCTGCACTCTTTCTAGAGTCTCAACATCTTTTTTACATCGTGGCGACCAAAACTGAATGCAATATTCCAAGTGTGGCCTTACCAAGGAATTGGTCAGTCTTGGGAGACTGTACTTTTTGCACCATATCCAGGGATCTTCAGGAAAACCACTATATATGTATCAAAATTATACACCTATAGGGATTAGGTGATGCAGTGCTAAAATTGGGATGGGAGTGGAAAGATGTGGAAGAATGATTAAGCCATAGGACTGAAGAACTGGCGAAAAGTACAAAGAGATAATCAGAAGTGGGTATTTTTGCTGTCCGATTCATCAGCGTCCCAACATGCTTTATCACACAGGGCAATGCCTAAAGACTGCTGGAGGTATCAGAAAGGTGCACAAACATACTTGTGCACACACACATGGATTAGGCACTGTAGCTTTATTGCAAGGTGAATATTTCTCTTCTCATCCTCATTTAAAGTATGCATAGCAGGTGTGAAATTCAGTCGGTTCTATCCGGCTCGGTCAAACAGTAGTGGTGGCTGTGGTAGGCTCCGCCCACCTGTGCGGACATCACGACGTCACCTTTTTTGTGATGATTTTAAGCCCCTATGCATACGCAGAAGGCTTTGCATGTGCACAGAAAGCTTTGCCCATTCGCAGATGAGTGAAGCGCACGCACGGTGCATGCACATTTGCGAACCGGTAGGGAAGGTAAGTGAATTTCACCCCTAATGCATAGGAATGTTTACTGAATAAATAATAATTATAAATGTACCTGTCCTTCTATGATATATATTGAGAAAATCCATCATGACTCTTGAGGGATGCCTAAAAACTTACAGTAAATTACCCAGATTCTTCGTTTCTTTCTTATACCTATCTTTCTCTCCTAACAAAAGTATCTTTCACTTTTATTGTGCCTAGATCAGAGTTTACGTTTTTAGTTTGCTAAGATCCTATTGAAAAACTGAATCTCTTCCCAAACTCAGACCTGTGAAACTAATATTAACAGGTACAAGTGTCCCTCTTTCCAACTAAATAAAGTATGCTATTCTAACAGTGAATTTAGAACAAAATAGGAACTAAATCTAAATATATATACTTGAAATCAAGAGCCACACATCTGGTATAAATATCTTTTTTAAAAATTTATTTCCCCCACCTTTTAAGTCCTAACATATTTGAGTCTTATTTTTATCTGTTTCTATTTTTAGATATTGTATCTTGTATTTTTTTAAGATTTTTATGTTTTAATTGTATTCCACCCAAAGTCACTCTGTGAGTGAGATGGATGGTAGCCAAATTCAACAAGTAAATAAATTGTAAACTTTCACTGTATTAACTTTTAGGAAAAGCCCATTCAGTAATTAGCAAGATGAATGGGCAAAACAGGTCTACAAAGGAATTAATTTGTTGTGCAGTCCTTTTTTGCTCAGTGATGAACGAGCCCCATACTTCAAGTTTGTACCATCACAAGTTCACTTTATATCTATATATAGCAGAGAAAGGTAAGAATTTAGTAAATGAGCTGCACTAGAGGAAAAATCTTTGAAAACTAAAAAAAAGGGGGGGAAATAGGCCATTCATTAACTAACATTTCAGCACAATATACCAGAATATCCTCCTGCCTGAGATCCATGAAATGATTTAGGGATGAGAAAAGCATGTTCGTTCTCCACTAAAAAGGCCATTAATTTCAATGGAACCTATGTAGTGTAAATTTCTAATAGCCAAAGCATCAAAATGTGCTGTGTAGGACAAAACAGAGAATGGTGCCCTGCTAGTATTCCATATATAGAAGATAATTAGACTGGTAGCAGAATCTCATTTCATGCACACCATCAAATTCATTCCCCAGAATCTCACAATCTGAGATAGCTGCCTCACTCTGTCTCATGCATGATAGGGCCTAAACCAGATCGCATGAGCCCATTTATTCCTAGGTAAAATGGAGAATATACTGCTTCAAGTCTCTCACTTTGGGCCTCCAGATTTGATTTTGTAGCATGTCAATACATGGCTACTACTGTGATTCACCTTCTTCATTACGTATTATAGAAATGTTCATTACTCTGGGCCCAGTCTTTCAGCCAAAAAAACAATAAAATGAAATAAAATCAACACATCTCATTTTTCATGTCTTAAATTTAAGTTAACATCTTTCAAAATGTGAGACAGTGCTTTGGCAGTCTAAACAACACAAAATGCAAGTAACTCAGAATTAATAGTAAAATTAATAACAATTTTTTTTAATTAATATTATTAGACACTGAGTATTCACTTTAGAAAGATGGGCTTTAAACCAAATAACATAACATAACATAACATAACATAACATAACATAACATAACATAACATAACATAACATAACATAACATAACATAACCACAAATTATTTGTATGACAACAGTGAAGTATATATCTATATATATATATATATTCACTCTATTTAAGCAAGTTTCACATATTTTACTCTTCTGCCTGTAGAGTGAAGGAAAGTAAAAAGTATTTACATGGAGGTTTTGAATGCTGAAAGCTATATAGCATATATTTCTTTCCAAATACTTAATTCACAAATCATCATTACATTTATTTTATCCATGTACAATCTGGGACATAACAAATGACTTGAAAGAAAAAATTGCCTTTATCATATTGCTAAGTTTTATTTTTGAGATATGAGCAGCCATTTGGTCTGCCCAGGAAAAAAATAAAATTAAATCTTTAAACATTTATTAAGTTTTCAAGTAATTTTCAAAGCTGAAAGTTTAAAATATTTTTTTACAAACCATTCCAACTCTTCCAAGAGAAAATACAATACAGAAATAAAAGACTACATAAAGTCATTATTAGATTCACAAAGGACTGTTTTAAATACATCAGTAGGAAATCAATGATGTGAAATGTTCAGTTTAAATTCTTATCTGGCCTATTTCTTATTTACTCACATACCTCAGTAGGGAATTTCTATGTTAACTCGCAAATCATTCTGTTAATCAAATGCATGACACCTTCTCACTCTTCGAATCTATTTTATCTCGGTCTTCCACAGTTGCTAATATCAGTATCAGTGATGACAGAAATGTGTTCTTATTAATTTCAGTAAAGGAATTGCTGAAAGGAGTCCTGGTGGCACAGTGGTTAGAATGTAGTATTACAAGCAAACTCTGTCCACAGCCTAGAGTTCAATAGGTTTCAAGGTTGACTTGGCCTTCCATTCTTCTGAGGTCAGTAAAATGAGGGCCCAGATTGTTGACGGCACTATGCAAATGACCCAGAGATTGCTGTAAAGCACCCTGGGGAGGTATATAAATCTAAGTGCTATTGCAATTGCTAAAGGAGGAGAAGCTGGTTTCTTTTCGCATTTCATCAAGGTTTTTTTTGAAAGGGATGGTTTTAGAAATCCATTTCAATCAATGATGGCTCGAATTAGGTCAACTAACATTAAGAAAGGGTTGTCTGATGTCTGGCAGAAAAAAAAATCCTGAAGACAATCTAAGACTAATGAATGCAATCCACACAAATATACAATCAGGCTTTTCAGGTTCTGTATGACAGCATGTACAGAACCGAAAAAGCTAGCAGGAAGGATGATGAATGGCTTGAAGCTTTCCCCCCCCCCCCCCCCGGCATTCTAATTTTTCATGTAGAATGCTTAATTACCTATCTGAAAGCATTTAGCAGTTAACAATCCACAATCAATTGTTACTTTGTTATTATTACAAAAATGTGAGGTCCTAGGTGACTTACAGGTTTGCTGCCACAGAGGCAGTGCTACTCCTTCAAGAAACAACACAACTCTCAGAGACAAGTATCCACTCTATCCTGCTTGGATTCAACTTCAGACTGCTTTTCATCTCCAGACTCTTACTGTCAGTAGTGGGTTGCCCCCAGTTCAGACCGGTTCGCAAGAACGGGTAGTAAAGAATTGGCAGGAGGCTCCGCCCACTGACCCGGATGTCATCATAGGTGATCTGCACATGCGCAGAAGCGGGTGCGATGCAAACTGGTAGTAAAGGTAAGTAGAACCCACCCCTACTTACTGTGACTGTACCACTTTTGTATATCAGGGTGGCAATGTGCAGTTGGGTACCCTCAAATTTTGATGATACTGTATCCAAATATTGAGAAGTAGAATGGGGAAAAAAAAGAACTAAACTTTCTTCCTTTTCATATGTGAAAGCCTTGTGCGCTGAACTTTTCTCTTCAACAATCACCAACTGGAACCACTGGCAATGTAACCAGCAGGAAGCCATGGTCAATAGTACCAAAGGCTGCTAAGAAATCTAAGAAAACCGGAAGGCCTGCATTTCACCTAACAAAAGTTAGGTGAACAGTCAGTATGTACAATGTAGTTTTTCTCCCATACCTGGGTCTCAACCATGATCCACTAGCATTAGCTTCTTCTCCAGCTGCCCCCAATGTTGGAGAAATAGTTAACCATGTTGAGTGGATTCCTAGATAGCCTTCAAAGACTGAATTAAGGCATTGGCATTTCCTGGATCCAAGAAACCACACACTATTCCATCCTTTTCAAGGAGCAGGAGTACATCAGGGATAAAATCCAGCAGGTTCTGACAGGTTCTGGAGAACTGGTAGCGGAAATTTTGAGTAGTTCAGAGAACCAGCAAATACCACCTCTTGGTCCCAGAGTGGGGTGGGAATGGAGTTTTTGCAATATCCTTCCCCAGGAATGGGGAGGGAATGGGGATTTTGCAGTATCCTTCCCCTGGAGTGGAGTGGGAATGGAGATTTTGCCGCACCCTGTCCCACCCTGGTGACAGGGGTGATCCTTCCCCTGTCACACCCACCAAGCCACTCCCACCAAGCCACACCACGCCCACCATGCCACGCCTACAGAACTGATATTTTAAAAATTTGGATTTTACCACTGAGGTACATGAATGTATCCACTAGCCAGAAGGGACTTTGCAGCAAGCATCCCATCTAATGTACTGGAATCTACAGACTAAAAGGAATGCCAATTAACATTAGTGCCTGGAGATATCTCAAGAAAAAGCCCATACTTTTTAAAAATCAATATAATATACAGAAAACACTGATGGTATTTCGAAGAAAACAAAAGTCCGGGTTTCTTTATGACAACATTTGACTTTGATTTAAAAGTCACAGATGATGAGATGATAAGATTTTTAAAACTCACACATCAACTTAAAAGAAAAGACATAAGATAAAAAAAAAAGCATGTTTCTTTGATCGTCATTTACTGAGAGCACACAGCTAGCCTTGAATCTTAAATGCCTAATGGGAGTTTGAAACCACCAGTCCGGCTTGTAAAAAAATTTGTAATAGTTCCACCACCTTCTTCTTAACATAAGATTAAGAAAGTGTGCAATATGTTTATTTCATTTTATTTTCCTAGATCGGTGATGGCGAACCTATGGCACGCGTGCCAAAGGTGGTACGCATAGCCATATCATTGGGCACGCCAGCTCAGCTCTGGCGCGCATGTGCGTGCCGGCCACCTGATTTTCAGGCCTTTTGGGCCCACCAGAAGTAGGGAAACAGGCTGTTTTCTGCCTCCGGAGGGCCTGGGGGTAGGTGGGGAAGGCTGTTTTCGCCCTCCCCAGATGCATAGACAGGATCTGGAGCCAGGTGACAAAGAAAAATGGGTCAGGAGCAAGGGGGGGGGTTGGGCGTGCATGCACAGGGCAGGGCGCATAGAATTATGGGTGCGGGCACACGCATGCATGAACCTCCCCCGCCCCCCCTTCCTGGCACGCGATGGCAAAAAGGTTAGCCATCACTGTCCTAGATCTTTAATATTCATAGCCTTATCCTTTGTAAATGAGCTTTTTGAAGAAAGAGACATAGGTTGTTCCAAGTGATAATGTCCTTCCAGGACATTAAACTAAAACATTCACGGCCATATAACTTAGGCAAGAATTGATAGTGCAGTTATGGCAGGTACAAATATATTTATGGATAACTGGTGAATCAAATTCCAGCTTATTTTAAATTTTGGACTTCTATTACAAGTAATTAAATATTTTATTTTGACTCTTGTCTCAGGACTGAATATTTCTAATACTGCCACTTTACTTGTTAATTATAATAGGGGATGCCCAATAGAGCAGCACAAACTTCTGAAATTACTTCTTCTCTTCATTGCATTGTCAGGTCAACATCCAGAAAGTTTGTTTAAGGTGATCAGCCTACATTTGGGGAGTGGTTTGGATGTAAACATCAGTGACCAAACTGCCCAGAAGTTTGCTGGTAAAGTTGTTCAATTTTTTTAAAGTTTTATTTCTATGGGAAGACTCCATAGTGGTGAGTAGGGCACTATCTAACTATATTATCTGAGATTCCTTTTGGCCTGTCAGCACCAAGGAAATAGATAAGTTGTCTTCTGTGACCTGTTCTTCAACCCTTGCCTTCTCTAGCTGTTGCATTTAGGAGGTGATGAGGTAACCAGTTGGATTGAGAAGATTGTTAATCTCTTGCGCAAGGGGAATTACAATTACATTCTCAAAGGAGGATTTATATGTTTATTTATTTGTATCCTCTCTTTATTATTTTTTACAAATAACTCATTATGGTGGACATATCCAACATTCTTTCCTCCTCTTTTCTCCACAACGTATAACCCACTGTGTAGTGAGTTGGGCTGAGGGAAAGCGCCTGGGCCAACGTCATCCAACTGGTTTTCGTAGCTAAGGTGGGACTTGAACTCACAGACTCCTACTTTCTAGTCTGATACCTTAACCACGAGACCAAACTGGCTCTACAAACTAAAAACTGGTTTATAGCATGTTTCCTTTTGAAGAAACCACTCCTGGATCTAAATATTTTAGATAACTAATATCCAGCGTCCTTTGTTATATGGCACACTTTATAAGCCACTATTCATCCTATTGTAATGGGGAGGAATATAATAAAAAAAACAACGAATTTATTCAGAAGATTGGAATTCACACAAGGTTAAGTGTAGCAGCTATTCAATAAAGGTTACATTGTTTTTCCTTTGTACCTGAAAAAACATACTACTGCTTTAAGCATCACAATGATTGGATTCTTTAAAGCAGAAAATAAAGTCTGAAAAAAGACTGACTGCTTTAATGAACAGCAGAGAGGAGTATCACTCACTCAAACTCTGAAGCACTATAGCCCTACCGGCCACAGCCCAGTGCATTAATAAGATAAAAGACAATAACAAAGTATGTGGGAGTTGAAGAAGACATATAGAGAATATAAAGGTTCATGGCGAAGATCTCACCTGGAAAATCAACACGACCCAGGTGGCCAGAAAGGCCCAACAGAGATTCCACTTCCTCAGGGTCTTGCGAAAAAACAAAGTGGAACAACAATTGATGACCTCCTTTTACCGGTCCACAATAGAACCGGTAAACCACAATGAGTCCTCACTCATTGCATTACGGTGTGGTATGCCAGCTTGACAGCCACGGATAGAAAGACATTAAAGAGGCTGATGAGCACAGCACAAAACATCATGGGCTGTCCCCTGATACCATTAGATCACATCGCTAGGGCTCACTGCCTTAAAAGAGTGAGGAAAATCCTCAGGGACAATTCACACCCTGGTCAGCACTTCTTCATTCTCCTATCATCGGGAAGGAGATATAGAAGCATAGGCAGCTGCACAAATAGGCTAAAGAACAGTTTTTATCTGTGGGTTGTCAGGCTTCTGAATGGAAAATAACTTTACAACAACTGGGTTCTAACTGGCTTTACTACCGGTTCTCTTTGTGTGCGCACTTCGTGCGCGATCATCTCTTCGGTCACGTGCTTTGCTCGCCTGCGCACCAAACTTGCGCTTTGCTCAAGCGCATTGCGAATCTGCCCAGCTGAGGTGTGGCAATCCGCTCTGCCGCACCTCTTAGCTGGGCGAAAAAAGAAGAAATATAAGATCAGCATAACGCCAGGGTGGGCGGGAGGGCCCAGCTCCTGAAGACAGAGAACCAGTTTGGTGACATTATATCGTCACGGCTACCGGCTCTCACGAACCGGTGCGAACCGAGAGCAACCCACCACTGACAACAACATAGTACAATTGACTTGTGGGACTGGCGCGATGTGCAGTAGGATTGTGTGCTTGTTAGTAGGATTCACTGGGTTAGGAATTTTTTCTTTTACTGTCTTTCACTCTGAGTTGTAATGGGTTGGGGGGTGCACGAAGGGAGGCTCAGCCAATCTCACTGTACACATGTGGTACTCTGACAATAAAGGTTTGAATTTGATGGGAAATAAATTCATATTTTGCTGTGAAATCTTTGTCATTGGCCATGCCAGTTGAGTAGTCATTTTGTGACATCAGTCATCACAATACTTTTAGAATTTCTGGTCCTACACCTGTTGCTGTCCAGAAATGCTGAAATTAAATATTTGCAATCCTTAAATAGCATAATCAATATGTGTACCTGAGCAGAAGGAAAAGGACAGCTTAGCTAATGGGAAAGAAATCAGTACCTTCTATAAGAGAGAAACCAAGCGTAATGAGAATAAACAAACTTGGAAATTCTAGAATTTTATATTTAAGATTTTTATACTGCTTTCAAAAGTTTACTTCATAATGAGATGAGCAGACATATCAATTGAAATTTAAACAAATAAATAAATAATCCTCACAACAATTGATAAAACGTACTTTATTATGATGACCCAGTTAACCTGTTTTTTATGAGTTTATAATTCAATTTCTTAGTCATTTTAGGTTGCCCAATATTTCACAAAGATCTGTGATATACAACAATATTAATAGGTACTGAAAAAAACAGAACAAGTATTTTTCCATTTAACCATCTAGTTACAAGGGCACATATTTTCCTGGAATATCAAAGTCCATATCTCTAATCTGAAAAGATGCTTCTTTGTTGGAAAGTTTGCTTCAAAGTCTAAAGTACACAAGATGTCTAAAGCACCATTTGCGTGCAAATGAACCTTTGCAAACTTTGCAGATTGCTTCTGTAAGTGAGCTTTCAAGATTACATTTCACTTTCTGGTGTAAATTGCCTCCAGAAACTGCAGCAGAAGCAAACAATAAATAAGAATAGATGCTTTTGGTGACTATGCTAAGGGAAAGGAGGATGAAGCCACTTTTCTACAACCCACTTGCACTGAGGAATCCAGGCTTCCTTCCCGAAGACATTTCTGGCCAACCAAGCATTCATCTTATATAATAGATAAATTGTATTGGGCGGAAGGCTAGTTTCTTTTTCAGGCATAAGAGGATTCAATTTTCCTCAGGTTTACAAAAAAAGTTCCAGATTATCACTTCTGATATTGTTACTGCTATGCCTTGACAATCTCCTTCCACTTCTCTCACAGTATCATTACGTTCCAAATTGCCTGCTCTTATCTTGAATGATTTTCTTAACTAGACAAGATCAAGACATTAATTGTAGTTTTTATCATATCTCTGCACTCTTAGAACAGTTGTGAGAGAGTGACTGTCCAGTGGACAAACTCTTGATGGCGCTTTCATTGTTGCATTTATTAACAGTTAACTGAGAGCTGGTACCTTCCCTTAGAAGCTCAGAGATAGGGGTGTCAAACCCGCATCGTCATGACATCGTCACACGATGTATTGTGACTTTTTGTCCGCTTCACTAAACTGGGGTGGGCATGGCCAGCGCGTGATGCATCTGGCCCGCTGGCCTTGAGTTTGACAGTCCTGATCTATAAGCAGCCCTATGTTATTGCTAATCACCACAATTGTTTAGATCTCTGCAGTTTAGATGATTCCAATACGATCACATTCTTACTTAACATTTCTGCATCGTCATTTTTAAATTCACCTGCTTTTTTTTTAATTTGATTTATATGCCGCCCTTCTCCGGAGACTCAGGGCGGCTTACAATGCGTTAAGCAATAGCCTTCATAATTTTGTATATTTATACAAAGTCAGCTTATTGCCCCCACAAACTGGGTCCTCATTTAACCTACCTTAGAAAGGATGGAAGGCTGAGTCAACCTTGAGCCTGGTGAGATTCGAACTTACAGTAATTGCAGACAGCTGGTTTAAATCACTATGCTTTTAGTCTGCTGAGCTAAACCAGGCTCCTCACCTGCTTCCAGGTGAGATTCATGCAGCTCACCATAGTGAAAATGTAACCAGTTCTCATTTGATGTACTTTGTAAATAGCATCCAAAGAGAAAGCATGATTAGACCACACTTCCTCCCTCTATTTTATAGATCATTTCCTAATATGTTATTCAAAACAGGCTTAAATGAATTATTGGAAAGAACTTAAAAGAAAAAAGTATGTGGAATAGCACTTCAGTTACTGAAACAATAAGCTCTAAATGAATTTCATTGCAACAGAATTCTGAAAATCCTAACCATTCCTGAAAGAACATCAAAAAAGAAAAGAAAAAGAAGACTATGACAGTAAAATAGAAAAATGTGTTGAACTGCAGGAACTTATTTGTCTTCCAACAAGGAACAAGAGCTTTCCTTTAAAAAAAAAAATCCACAAAACATGCATATTGCTGCAAACTAATTTATAGTGATTGTAGCACAGCTTGTAATTTGCATTTAAATCAGGCATCATCTTTTGCAACCAAGAGAAGGTAGATTTTCCAAATATTAGCAAGGCACAATACAATGTCCATTGTTTTTGAATTAGTAATGAAAATTGTGCTTTAGTCCACAATTAGAAGTGATTCTCTGCAATAGTGTAAATAGTTCTCTAGGTAATAGAAACATAAGAAACATTTGAGTAAAAGCAAAAATACAGATAATTTTTATTTTATTATTTACATTCTGCATATTTTCAGGGATTTTCCTATCAAAATTGAAGTGCAGTTTCAGTACTGAAAATCAATAGAAATTCAGTTTACACAAAATTCAAAATGTACTTTTTCATATTTTTAAAAAATTTGGTTAGTGTTGACTCTATTAACATATTTCATTGACCTAATACCGTATTTCCCCCAAAATAAGACCCTGTCTTATATTTTTTTGAACCCTGAAATAAGCGCTTGGCCTTATTGCCATACGCTCAAAAGCCCGATTGGGCTTATTATCAGGGGATGTCTTATTTGGGGGGAAATGGGGGTATTACATAAGGTGACTGATAACTATAAAATTAATGCATGTTTTTTCTTGTTACCTCATTGAGACAATAAAACATGATGTCATCATGTGAATGATGTGTGAGTGTGAATGCAGCTCATTGCCAGGATTGGACTATGGAAAAGAAGCTAAGCCATCATGTAGTTAGTTTCCAAGAGTGTTACAATCAGTTAAATGTAATAAGCAAAGATGAGTCACAATCAAATAATTATTGGTGATACAGGAATACCAAAGAGCTTTTGAAGGCTTTGTTGCAAGCATGAAGATAAGATGAAGCAGGAAAACATATTATATCCCTTTGTGTCCAGCAGAATCCAATGACTAGCTAAGCTGGGAAAATCACTTTAGGCAGGGAAGGTATTTTAAAGCTTATCACCAGCAGTTCAATGATCCACCACATGGTGCTGAAATTTCTTTGTAAACAACAGCATGAGGAAGGGTGCAAAAGGTCAACCCATGGGCAACCTATATGCAAGAAGTAAATATTTGCTTGAACCTAGCAGCCTACCAGCATTCCTCAAAGTAGGTGAAGTCAAACGGTTTGTACCATTTTCCCATTCAAGAGGTTTGCCACTGGTCTTGCCCCGACTTAAAACACCATTTTTACACTTAAGAACTCTGAGAATTATTCAATAATTAGAGTTGTAGCCCCTCCCCCCCTCTTTTGAGGACTATAACCTTTGACAAGTTGCAGATGTGGCTGCTGAACTGATTGAAGTCACATACCCTGCTGCACATGATAATTGAATATCAGTGTGAAGTTAATGGCAGAACTGCCCACCTCCCAATTTTCTCATCTGGACATGACATAGCCTTTCCTTTGGAAAGGAAAATGCATAGTGCTGCAATGCATTTCATATAATGATCCGTTTGAGACCTTAAAAGTTAGCATTTTAGAATATGGACACTGCAGTTGTCATTTGTTCATAGTTCGAATACCATGTTCTTTTGTAGCCATTTTAGGCTTTCTCCCATGCAGCTGCACATTCTTAGAGTTATTGTTCTATATATAGGATAGTAACCCAGTGCTATATGACCTGTTAAATTTGGCTGTATAATTACCTAACTGGATACACCGAAAACCTTAACATCAACTTTACGCTGAACTGTGAAGGCAGAACCAACATTCCATATATTTTCCACTTGGTGACTGAAAGAAAAAAAAATTTTTTTTTTAAGTTTTTATCGAAATAATTGTGATGAGTCAACTATCACAGATCTCTCACATCCTCCCATAGATATTATTTTTCATAGAATTTAGCTGCAGGTCATAAAGTAATCTGTAAATATAATTGTATTCTTTAAATGCTACAAATCTGTCAACCATTTTTCCAGAAGAACTCTTTCTGGAATCAATATTTCTTTTTCTTTGCCAAAAATTAATTTCATTAATTTTAAACATACATGTTAATTTTCAAAATAATTCATTTTTTCTTTCTCAATCCTACAGAAGAAAAGTTAGAACTGTTATTCCTGGTACTCAGAATAGCCTTTTAAATCAAAAGACTTGTAATTTTATTAGTAGAGTGCAGTTAATCTTCTAAATGCTGTAAGAAATCATCATATTTCATAATTTAAAATATATGAAATTAATATATTTACCCTATGTAATTCTGACATTGTAGAACACTTCTATTTTGAATTTTATTTTTGTCCTGTTCTTTTCAAATGGATGCATTTTGTGAGCTGGTCATAAAATGTAATATTTTGTAATCTTTTAGGAAGATTACAAATTATACTTTGGGACAGTTTAATCTGCAACATGTGTCTGCTAATAGCTGTTAATTGATAAATTACCAAAATAACTGTACAAACAACTAATTGAAAACAAGTATAGAATGGGTAAGCAATGCTGGATTTAATCCCAAATTAAATCCATCCCTGAATGACAGAAAATAGATAGATAGGAAAAAGTGCAAGAAAGTAGGGAGGGAACTAAAGAATAGAAAATAAAGTAAAAAGATATAAAGAAGTGGCTTTGGATAAAATATAAGTACAATTATATTTTAAGCTGTGTCTCTAAAGTATCTACTTTTTTCCATTATGCAGCCTGACTAATCATCAAAGCCATAAATCACAAAACCTTCCCCCCCCTCCCATTTTTTTACACAAATTCCATAAGAGATAAGTCTGGTCAAGGCTTTTTAGAACACTATCATCTAAAACCTTTTTAAAAGAATGCACATATAGTTTTCACTTTAATATGAATTTTTCTAATGAAATAACACATTAGAACTATTTCTAATGAATAGTGTGCTTATATGACCAATTTTCCTATTTTTTCTACCATATACAAGTGTGTTTTCAAAGAAAAGAGTATTCAGAGATTTTTCTTATCATCCACAGAAAGACACATATAACTTTATTATCAGCTCAGATCTCTCAAGTGTATGTCAATATTAGAAGTGTCAAACTGATTTTGTTCTTAATTTGAAAGAACACTACCTATTTCTGATCAGCACAATCTTGAGACTTCCTTAAGACATCTTTGTCTCTTTAAATATTCTTCCAAGTCTTTTAAGTCATAAGAGCTATTTTCTCTTCCTTTTTATTTAAGGATATTTATGACTGATTGGTTGATTGAGCCTTCAAGTAAGTCTTGAGTTCTGGTGACTTCCTGGAATATCAATGCTGTTTTCTTTATTTCTAGTAATAGTTTGCCATTACCACATTAGTTCTAATGCAAAACTAGAACTCATAGTCTGCCAGTTTCTGATGTGATATCTAAACCACTGGCCCAAACTGACCTAGAAATCAATAGTGCCAAATTTGGGAAAGCCAAATCTGTCAGGACAGTAAAATATGACATGAGAATATCTAAAAAGCAGTGGATGTGCTCATTCATAATATTTAAACAAATATTGTAGACCATATAGATCATCTCTATTTAGAATTGTGACGAACGTAAATTAGTAGTTAAAGAAATAAATAAAATTCAGAAACTATATCTTGAAGGATATTTAATATATCCTTCCTGTGACGGAGTGGCTGTGGGTACCAGCATCTCGTTTCCAAGGGAATATTCCATCTTTGGTCATAGGGGGAGAGGTGTTGCCCCCTGTGGATAGGGCGCACAACTTAGGCATCCTCCTGGATGCACGGTTGACCTTAGAAGATCATGTCATGACCATGACCAGGGAGGCATTTTCCCAGATTTGTCTGGTGCACCTGTTGCACCCCTACCTGGACCGAGATGGCCTAAGCACGGTCACCCATGCACTCGTCACCTCCCTGATCGACTATTGCAATGCTCTCTACATGGGGCTGCCCTTGAAAACCACTTGGAGGCTTCAGGTGGTGCAGAATGCGGCCGTGCAGGTAGTGATGGGAGTGTCCCAATGTTCCCATGTCACACCTCTCCAGCGTGATCTGCATTGGCTACCGGTTGCCCTCCGGGTGAGGTTCAAGGTGTTGGTGATTACCTATAAAGCTCTACATGGCTTAGGCCCGGGGTATCTGGCAGATCACCTGCAGCCAGCAAAGCTCCACATCACCCAGTGTGCTCACACAGAGAGGGCCTACTTGGGGTTCCGTCGGCCAAGCAATGTCAGCTGACGGCCCCTAGAAAGTGAGCCTTCTCTGTAGGCGCACCTACCCTCTGGAATTAGCTCCCCTTGGAGCTCCGGGTGGCCCTCGACCTTCACTCTTTCCGCCGTGACCTTAAAACATGGTTGTTTTGCCAGGCTGGCCTGGACTGAAGGGGTTTTAATGGGAATTTTAGATTCTTTTATTGTTTGAATTTTAATGTAGACTAGTTGTTGCTTATTGCTGTGAGCTGCCCTGAGTCTTTGTGAAGAAAGGGCGACATATAAGTCTGATAAATAATAATAATAAATAATAATAATATTATTGTTGAAATGTATGTAGTTGAAGTAACACAAAAATATATTTACTACATTTAGTATCAGCAACAGTTTGAGCAGGATGAAAATGTGGTCTCCAGTAGCAAGGTAACATTACTAATGGATGTATGGTTTGTGGCTTTTTTATGGCATTAAGTTACAATTTATTACTATATTGAACATAGCTAGTCTATTCATCCTGGCAATAAATCTGTATTAACATGTACATTATGGTTGGTGTGGCCAAAGGTGGTTGATAGAGACTTTATTATAGGAATACATTGTAATTAGATACCTTTTCTTAGGTGTCTATTGCTGAGTCCATATATACCCTGTTTCCCCCAAAATAAGACATCCCCTGATAATAAACCCAATTGGGCTTCGAGCGCATGGCAATAAGGCCAAGCTCTTATTTCAGGGTTCAAAAAAATATAAGACAGGGTCTTATTTTTGGGGAAACACAGTAGCAAAACAGGTTTCTTTGATTTTGCCTTAACATAATACAAGTAGAGATGACTTAATGACTGCTTTGTTCAGCAGTCATTCAAAGTTACCAAGATGCTGAAAAAATAATTTTACAACCAGTGCCTGCATTTGATCTGAGTATTCCCGCATAAACCCTGTGATTTTCCTTTCTTTCAGGCTCTTCCCCACTTGGTCATCTTGTTAATGTCCAATGATATTCAAACTAGGTATTTTGGTAACAGTTCTAAGATTTGGTGCCTCTTTGTTGGGGGTTTGCATTCCATTTCCATGCCTGTAGCCTTGGATCTCTCAACTAAAGAGCCCTGGTGGTTAAAGAGCCCTGGTGGCGCAGCAGACTAAAGCACTGTTATTAACATCAGCTGCCTGCAATTACTGCAAGTTCAAATCTCACCAGGCTCAAGGTTGATTCAGCCTTCCATCCTTTCTAAGGTAGGTAAAATGAGGACCCAGATTGTGGGGGAAATAAGCTGACTTTGTATTAAATATATGAATATATAAAGTATGAAGGCTATTGCTTAACGCATTGTAAGCCGCCCTGAGTCTCCGGAGAAGGGCGGCATATAAATAAAAACAAAAAACAAAAAACCCCGATTGTCTCTGATCTCTGCTGGCACTTCTGGTTCTGTTCTACTGTATGTTGCCCCATTCTCCCTGCCTCCTTTTTTATGGCAGAATGCCATCAAAGCAAAGCAGGGCTGAAGCAGTGTGATGGCAGATCTGACACTGACATTATTTTAACTCCCCTGATAATGTTGAGAGATTGCAGAATTAGAAATTACAAGAGAATAAATAAGCACATAATGGGGAATGCACATCAAAAAGAATGCAATAGCATTGGCAGCTCCAGACATGATTGGGACTGGAAGCCTCAAGCACACTACAGAATCAGCCCAATATATTCCCTGTTTGCCTACTTACTTTCTTGTAATCCCTTTCTCTTCAAACTTTCTACTTTGTGAAGGGAGGGAAGAAAAAAGTGAGTCAGGCACAGGAAAGATTGCCTACAGAGATCACTACACACACACACACACACACACACACACACGCACACACACACACACACACACACACACAGCAGAAAGATTGTTTAAACAAGCGAGGGCTGGGAGGGGAAAAGAAATTTTGGCACACTTTACATTTTGTTATAATTTATCCAACCATTGTGGCCATTACAGATTACAGATCTGAGGGTAGCATCTTCATTAAAAAGAAGACATAGGAGATGTGAGTTTATGAAAAAATACTGTGAAGGTATCACTACTGGTTTGTGAGTCTTTTTAGCATGTTTGAGACATATATTTATCACCTTTTCAGATGACATTTTGAGATGCTTAGCTTTTAGAATAAGACTAGAGCCTTAGTCCCAAGAGGTACATTTTATGCCCTCACCCAATGCCTTGTATAGGCTGTTCTGCATCTCTTAGGACTCTAGACACCAACTGCATTTCCCTTTTCAGGATTTTGATAAGACATGTTACCTTATATGTATAAAGTAGGATATATGGCACATGTAAATCTATACACGTAACTGAGAAAAACTACAGAAATATCGCTGTCACTAATTTAAATCCCCACTTTTTTCTGACTTATATGACAAATCATATATTCCAGTTAATGCCATTAATTTTTGGTTCATGATCTCATAAGCCAAGTCTGTCAAAGCTTTATTCCTAAATTAACAGCTAGTAAGTATGCTCATTCCCTTAAGTGAATTCAAAAAAATCTCAGTCTTCAACATTGACACAATGATGCAATGAAAAATCCAATTACACTGAGCAGCAAAGTATCCTTATGAATTATTTTAATATGAAGTCCAGTGTCCAGGCAAACTCACTGGAGATATGTTGCTAAAGAATACTACATTATTAATAGTAGTAAGGATAAGCATTAAACAGCCATTAATAACACACTGATAAGAAAGTAAGTTGTACATTTAACAAGACTATGGTAATTGCTAAAGTTATTTTTAACTGTTTTTCATAGGAATCCCTTCAATAACCTGCAATATTGCTGTACCTAGAATGTTATATTATAATGTTTCTAATACCTTTCAATTTTTGTTGTTTAATTGGGATATATAATATTAATTACAATTTGCAAGTTGAAACATTTTTTATCAGTAGAGTTCACATGAAGAAATCCTGTGAAAATATATTTGAACTTGATCTTTAATATTTAGAGGTGTCTTCAAATGTACAGAGCTAACTTTGATGAAAGAATAGAAAAATATTCAAGTAAACATTCAAGGACTGCCATAGCAGTTTCTACATCCTTTTCCAGTAATGATTTTGTTTATGACCTTCAGGCTTCTTTGAGTATAAAGTGCCTTTGGCCTGGAAAACTGTGAAAGGTAACATAATAAGATATATTAGATAGTCTGGACCTGTCAACCATCCCATCTTGGTCAATTAGAGAAGAAAGAATCCTGGCCCATGATTAGCCAAAAGTTACTTTACTAAAGCCAAAGTTGTTACAGAAGAAGCAAAAGTGGATCTGAGATTTTTGCACCCAAAATCTCTTTCCCTTGTTCCTGGCCAACCCCCTGGTTATTAGTCAAAGTCCAATTAGGTGTTAACAAATTGTTCAGTGGTGGGCTGCTGCATGGTCGCAAGGGTTTGGCCAAACCCTTAGCTCTGATCGCTGGCTGGGCCTGCCCACCAGCCCCTGTTCTATGCTATCCATTTATAACTTACTTTCTGGCTCATTGGCTGGCCCAGCTGTGTTCCGTGCCTCCCCTGCTGTTCTCACCGGAGCTGCCGGATCTGATTAGGAGCCTGTTTGAAGCTTCGTTTCTCTCCCAAAGGGGAGCGTGTGCTCACAACCAGCGAACCCTTTGTTAAAGAAAGTGCAGCCCACCTCTGAAATTGTTTGGAAAATGGTCCCTGTCTTCGTGTGCTTGCCAGCTCAGCATTGTTTTAGTGTGATCTTGTTCTAGTGCTTCCCACAGGACAAAACAGCTTGGTTTCAATTCTTCCTGGCTACTTCCCTGCATCCCTACCCCACTGGTCTCTCTCCCTCTGTTACAGATGTCAGGCTGTCAGCTTGCAATGCGTAGCTTAGCAGAATGGCAGTCATGACAGGTTCCATTGCTTTCGAGGAGAAATTTAATGGCAAGGGAGATACCAGCTTAGTCCTTATATTTTTTCAGAGAAGAAACATGTTTTCTTTTGAATTTTTAACAGTATAAATCCATTAGGAAAATAGGACAGCCAATTTCTTCATTTCCACTACACCTGCACAAAGGCTGGAAAAACAAAGGAAGGCAAACTGAGACATAATAGGTTTGGCATCTTGTCTTATAACTGACAACTTCACTTGAGTGGTAAGAAAACCAAGAAGACGACTCCCAGAATTACAACATGGATACAGTTCAGATCAGCCCAAAATTTGTCAGTCTGAAGATCAATTCAAGAACTTAACACCGTGTTTTTCGCACTATAAGTGTTGTGGCCCATATGTGGCCTGTGCAGCTAGTAGCTGATTCAGACAGCGAGGAGGCTGGTGTGGTGCTGCGCCAGCACTCGAGTCAGACAATGAGGAGGCTGGAGAAGATGTGGTGCCAGAGGCGGGGATGCAGCCACGGCCTTCAGAACCTCCAAAAGCTCCCTTAAGTGAAGAGGACGAAGAGGAGGAGCCTCTTCTCGATGCAAGGGCACGCAGAGCTGCCAAAAGGCAGGAGTGGCTCCTCAGGAGGAGGTCTCCTCGAGAGTAAGGCTTGGGGCTAATTGGCCACTCCCTTAGCCTATTTAAGGAGGAATGCCAACTGAAGCAATTTGCAGGGAACAACTTAGTTTACATACCTTCCTGTCTTGTCTTGCTTATCTTATCAGCTCTCTGCAAATTGCTTCTGGGCATTCTGCCAACCATAGTAAGTTTTCAGTTATTATTCTTTGAATTCTTGGCGGCTGTTAATACAATTAATTAACAGCCGTTGTTGTAAAAGACTGGTTTATTCAGTAAACTAAGGTTTGAACGGACTTTGTGTGTGCTGCATTCTTTGGGGTCCGTAGCTGGGGCAGAACAATGAGACGCACCAGACCATAAGATGCACATTAGGTTTAGAGGAGGAAAACAAGAAAAAAAAATCTGCCTCTGCGTCCCAGCATCCATCCGGTATGCATCTGGCTAGCGCCCTTGCAGCAAACAGCAAACAGCCTGATCAGCTTCAGCATGTTATCACAGCCCCAGCACGTGGTTCATCAGGGCTCCACTCTGTTGCACCCACCACTGGTCAACTGAGCTGAGCTGCTGCCACCCCTGGGGAATGCTGGAGCCTTCGCTGCCGAACAGCTGATTGGTGGTTGGATAGGCCTCCTGGAATACCGTCGATCAGCTGTTCTAGGCAGCGGTGATCTTCGCCACCACTGCCTATTGCTGCCTATCTCAG
>WNWU01013616.1:2378514-2412818 GCA_012654045.1 Ptyas mucosa
AGGCAGCGGTGATCTTCGCCACCACTGCCTATTGCTGCCTATCTCAGATCAATGGCAATCCCTGCCACCTAGAACAACTGATTGACAGTATCCTGGGAAGCCGCTCCAACCATCAATCAGCTGCTCAGCAGCAAAGGCTCCAGTGTTCCCTGGCAGCAGCGAATGGCAGCAGTGATGACAGGCGGCAGTGAAAGGTGGCAGCAACAGGCAGCAGCATCACCAACCCTCCTCCCCTGCCGCAATATTTGCTCTATAAGATGCACAGACATTTCCACCCACTTTGGGGGCTGAGGGAAGTGCATCTTATAGTGCAAAAAATATGGTATTTTTTAATTGAGATTGGCTATAACAGAATCTTGAAAGTCTGATTGTGTTCTGAACTAGAGAGAAGTGTGTCACAGCCACATCCAAACATTATCTGGACATTCTTTAAAAAAAAATTACTCCTTGTTACCTTGACAACAGAACATGAGGATCTCCACCAAGGTTATCTTCCTTATTCTTTACACCACTACGGTGCAAGCTTTATTAATTCCTAGTTTCTTCCAGATATATGGCACATGGCCAGGTTTTTTTGTGGACCCCTTCCCCTGACACAATCAGATCAGGTAGATTGGGCACATTTTAGGTCCTCTCTATTAAATGAAGCCATATGATGGAACTTTCTCCTTACCTATGTTTGCTCTATGGAACAGCTTCTTCCTCACAGTCTGGAAATCTCTATCTTTTTAGCCTTCTGTAAGGCCACAAAGATGTAGCACTTCTCCTAGTTCCTGGATTGGAATTGAAGTTGTGCCCAGCATATTCAGGATAGAAATATTATGGATCCTTGACTGAGTGTAATGTTTTTATTTTTGTTGAGTCTTGTTATTTTTGTATGTTTTATATGATCACAAAAGCCACCTCGGGGTATATATTATAAGGTGGGTAGCTAAATAAGCATTTGAAAAAAATAAATAAAAGTATAAAAATAAATGAAATAAAAACAGACTCTGCCTTATTATAAATGAAGGTTAAAAATTCTATTTGCAGTTTCCAAGATTCTGTATTTATCTCAAAGACTAGCATAAAAGGTACTTTATTGAACTCTGCGTAATTTAAAAGTGGAGAAAACTCTATCACAATGTTAAAAAGAATTATGGGGGAAATTATTCAGCTTCTGAATTGGAAAGTTATTTCAAGGTGAAATGCAATGTAAGGTTGTGCTACATATGTCTCCAACTCTAGCAATGTATCTTCCGCCAGTCTTTCGAATATTGATTTTTAACCATGCTTCAAATCATATTATATCAGAGTCTTTATTATGGCCCTTAAGCTATAGAACACAACAATAAAAATACATAAAACTATAATTAATACAACTAAAATGTAGACATAAATGTGCTAAAATTACATAAAATAAATTAACATTTATGTATCAATATCAAACATTACTCCTTTGAAATGTATTTTTATTTATTTAAAGAGAGAGTGTAACTCTGGGCCGCATACAACATAAACAACAACAATGATGATGATAGTAGACATTGCAGTGCCTGGACCCAGCAGAATAGAAGAAAAAGAACTAGATAAAATCACAAAATACAAAGACCTGCATATAGAAGTAGAATGACTATGACAAAAGAAAGCAAAGACAATACCAATAGTACTAGTACAAGAGCACCTCTTGAGCACCATCAGCATTAACAGAATCACCACCAGTCAACTGGAAAAGGCAACTTTACTCAGAACAGGTTACATCTTGCGGTAATACCTTTAATACCACAAACAACAACATCTCCCTATTTCAGGTCTTTGGGAAGGACTCAATAGGTGGGTAAAAATGCCAAATCCACTCTAAACATTTGGCTGATGATGAACCATAGACAGACATAGAGTAACAGAGTTTGAAGAGACCTTGGGGGTTTTTGAAGCCCAACCCCTCTGCTTGAGCAGAAGACCCTATATTATTCTGGATAAATGGCTGTCCAATCTCTTCTTAAAAGCTTCCAGTGATGGGACACCCACAACTTCTGAAGGCAAGCCATTCCACTGGTTATTTGTTCTCACTGTTAGGGAATTTCTCTTTATTTTTAGATTACTTCTCTCTTTGTTTAGTTTCCATCCATTGTTTCTTGTCTTGCCTACTAGTGCTTTGGAAAATAGTTTGAGTTCCTCATCTTTGTGAAAGCCCAATGTGTAGAGTAGCAATAAATCAAAATAAAATCCCAAACAATGCAACTGGAATGCCAAATGGCCTAATTATCAATAGATATGATAATTATAATAGATGAAGCCTACAAGAACAGATTTTCTAGTGCCATTCAGGGTTTTTTTTTAATATGGCACCAATAACTTTCTAGATCCTATTTATAAGAGACAAATTGGGCTCTAAGGATGTGACATTGTTCATTAGCTTCAGATGGCCAGCCTCATCATAAAAGATCCCACAGTGTTCCTCAGCACTGAAATTCATCATGAAAGATTGACTATCCACCCTCAAGTTTGGGTTCCATAAGAAATCATAATTTCTTTCCATAAAAAAAATATTCGAGAATTTCACATGTATACTCTAAAGTATTATCATAAAGCTTCTGTCTTTAGACTGGCTCCTTAGAAATTTGTGTTTGTAGCTCCAGTGCCTCCATCTAGCACGCCCATCAGATCACTGGTAGGTTTCAAAAAAATTTGCTACTGGTTCTGTGGGTGTGGCTTGGTGGGCGTGGCATGGCTTGGTGGGCGTGACTTGATAGGCATGGCAGGGGAAGGATACTATAAAATATCCATTTCTTCCTGATCAGCTGGGATTTGGGAGACAGAAAATAGATGGGGTGGGGCCAGTCAGAATTTTTACTACCGGTTCTCCGAACTACTCAAAATTTCCGCTACCGGTTCTCCAGAACTGGTCAGAACCTGCTGAAAATCACCTCTGCATCAGATGATAGGGAATTATCCCTATAGGCATTATTCCCATCTTTTTTCATCATATGAAATACCAAGCCACTGCCCTACTACAGAATTAAAGAAATAGTTTGTCCACTACAAAATTAAATACAACAAGTGAACAACGAAGACAAATTAATTGTAACAGGATACAAATGAAATAAAGCTGTTTGTCTTTCATGGCACTGGGTACAAATACTGTCATTTGGAAAGCATCCTTTAGATATTTTTACTGAAACACTTTGCTTCTTGCATTTGGCAAGGAAAATTCAGCAATACACACAGGACCATACAAGCATCCAGAATATTCTCCAACAGAAGGATCCGCAATTGTTATTCTCTGAACAAAAAATAGGTTCACTTCCTTTAGCTATTTGTTACAAGTTAAAATGATACCAAAATGGCAAGTGTGCTATGACATCATTGGGCAAAGGATACATGATATAATTTACACTTTAATATCAGACCATCAAAGTACACAGCTGATTTATTTGGATGATGATGTGAAACATGTATGGTGTCATTTGAAGACATCCGTATCTCCCACTGCAGTCATCTATATCTCCTCTTCTCAACAGCTTACAGAGGAAATATACTCACTAAATTCATTGACTTGAAGTAGAATATATGTATGCTTATTATTTTTGCTACATTGTTAACTATATATAATTAGCATACTTAATAGAAAGGCATACATGTGCCAAAATGAGTGAAGGTAAAAGGAAATAACAGGGATGCTAAGACGCTGAGCTTGTCGATTGAAAATTCGGCAGTTCAGCGGTTCGACTCCCTAGTGACGCGTAATGGGGTGAGCTCCCGTTACTTGTCCCAGTTTCTGCCAACCTAGCAATTCGAAAGCACGCAAAAAATGCAAGTAGAAAAATAGGGACCACCTTTGGTGGGAAGGTAACAGCGTTCTGTGTGCCTTTGGCGTCTAATCATGCTGGCCACATGACCACGGAGATGTCTTCGGACAGTGCTGGCTCTTCGGCTTTGAAATGGAGATGAGCACCGCCCCCTAGAGTCGGGAATGACTAGCACATATGTGCGAGGGAAACCTTTACCTTTATGTAAGAGGAAATAAATCTGATTCACATCCACAGTTAAAATCTAACAGACCTCATATTCTCAGCTGATTTTGAAACTACATATTTCACAATATGAAATATTTGTGTGGGGTTTTTTTAAGCTGTCCTTGGACTCTGAGTGGGTTATATTTTTTAAAAAAATGATTTTCAAAATGAAATCTATTGTTTTAATGGAAAAGCCTGTTTTAACAAGAATAGTCTCTGATCCCCCCCCCCCCCTTCATTTCTTCACTCTGTGGCAAAGTGTCAGGCGTATTATGCACATGAAGTCATGTACATGAAGTTAGTGCTTTGTAAATAATCAATTTTGGCTGCATATTCACATTTCCCAAGCAAATAACTTTTCTTTGTTCTTCCTTATAGCTAGAAGAAAAGACATTCTATTACCTGGAAATCAGCTAGTGGACGCTTCTGTGCTGCAATATTCTGAAAGTTTTATTGGCAGGGAGATGTTTACCCAAAGCAAGACAATGTTACAAATTACTGAAGGAGTGGAAAAACCTTGCCATTTGCGGTTCTATTGTAAAGTTCTTCTTAAAGGCCCAACAGGAAGAAGGGAAATGAAGGCAGATGTTGTATCTAGACTGACTCAAGTAAGCATTTCTGCAACACATCTTCCAAAACACCAAAACAAAACCCACTTCCTTTCTCAAATCATTTTACTTGCAGTCTTTTCTAATAACACCTTTGTATTGACAGATGTTCTCAGTATTAGGAACAGGAGGCGAGGGAGAATTCAAAAAGTGCTAAGTGTTTTCCCTTAATCATATGCTGGAGTCTTCTGTTTTGTCTTCATTTCTTCCATTAACTGCCAGTCAGAAGAGGCAACAACTTTCCATCTGGATTTATCCTGATGCTTCAGTGGCCACTAACAGGAATAAACCCGGCTCTACAGCATTCCATATTCCATTAGGGGATGGACTAGATTTTGTAATAAAAATGTCACAATAACTGAACCAAGCAAAAAGCCAGCACCCTAGAGAGACTTTGTTAATCATTCTCCACTGCCAGATGTCAAGAATATTTCCTGGTTGCCATCAGATTCTTGCTGACATTTGTTCAGGCACATGGTGCTCAAAAGATGTGTGTGTGTGTGTGTTTGCATGCATGTGTCTGCATATGTAAAAAATTATGGAGAAGGAAGTTCTGGCTTTACCAACTGATATTTGATAAACTGCTGGGTAAAGAGATATTGAAAAAGCAATAAGCTTGACAATTCTGTTAAAGCTTGATAAAAATGCTGCCGGTCTTCCAAACTGCAATGAGCAAATCAACACTTCCTTGTTAATCATGTCAGGAGAAATAAGATGTGGCTCTTAGTTTGCCTTAGGTGCTGAAACGATCTTGCTCGGCTCGGTTGGAGAAATCTGAGAATAAACAACTTCATCACACTCAGAAGAATCTGCTTCTTGGGGCCAAGCAAAAGATTCTACCATAAACCTAACTGTCCCACTGATAATACAGACCTGCCTTGTGTAATATTTGGAAGAAGTAAAGCAAGCTCTGCTCTGCATTTTACTTGTCTGCATTACTTAGTACTACTGTATTTTCCCCAAAATAAGACATGTCTGGTTAATAAGCCCAATTGGGCTTTTCAACGCATTCAATAATATAAGTCACCCCTGCAAAATAAGCCTCCCCCACACAACTACTTACACGCATGCGCAGCCGGTTCCACCATTTCCTCTGGTTGCTTGCCGCGCAACCAAAATGAGTTGAGGAGGCGAGGTCGGGGGGGGATGGGGGACATGCCCTCCCCTCCCTTTTCTTCGCACCAGTTCGAGTTTGATTGAACTCGTGAGAAGGCTTTCTTTTACAGTGTGTTTCCCTGGACACAACAGCAAGGAATGTGACAGAGCTTGAAAGGTAAGACCTGCATACCACTCTCACCCACCCCACCTGTCAAATTGCATCCCTAAAGGGGGTAGGTGGCTAAGCAAGGGGAAGGAGCCCTGCCATGCCCGGCGAGGGATGGAGAAGAGACGGCAAGGGGAATCACATCTCGCTCCACGCGTCTTGCTTCTTCCCGCCCCACCTGCCACCCCTCTCGATAAAGAGATGGCAGGGAAGGGAAGCAGCTGTTGCCATTGGGGTGGGGTGGGACATGCTGGGCTGCTCGGCCGACGTGACGAACAGGGAGGGGAGGCGATGGCAGTGACAGGACATCCAGTCCCATGCTCGCTGCCTCCTGCACCCCCAAAATAATAAGACACACACACACCGATAATAAGGCCAAGCCCTTATTTGGAGGGTCAAAAGAAAATAAGGCCCTTTCTTATTTTCAGGGAAACGTGGTAAATGAGCTTGATCCTGCCACCAACGTTGCTCAGAACATTGCTGCTGGTTCTGCCCACTATTTATAAACTGTTAGGACCAGTTAACTGAGGGAAAGAATCAGTTATTTAGTTCTTAAGATCCAGTTAGTTATAATTATCACAGGAAATTTCTCATGCATAAGCAGCTATCATTGTGTACATCTGATATGTATCTTATATAGTCTGGTAAGAAATGTGTTGCATTTCATTCATGCATTTATATAACTATTATAAGTTGTTCAGATCACAGGTGAACAGATTAATTCTGTTCTTCTCAGCTACATTATTAAATCTTACCATGATTTATTCTATTGACATAGAAGGAACATATAGGCCTAAACCATCTTGCAAAAAAAAAAATTAAATCAAGAATATCTGAAACAGGATTTCAAGAAATAGTTCGCATATCTGTATTTTCAAATCAAGAATTTCTTGATTGCAGTAATAAATCCTCTACATAATATTATTGTTGCTTTATATGTGCTCTCTGCTTATGTCTAATATAACAATGTGACATGTTGTTGAAACTCCACATTGACCTTTTCATTATGCTGCACTTCAGCTGACAATCTTCATTTCCTTTCTAAATTGTTTAAAGAAGGACAATAAGAAACAACATTTGAATCTTTAAAAGGCCAAATGATCATAATCTGAAACACAAAATTTACCTTTTTTGCAAGTTATTGTTTTAAGAATGAACACAGATCATTTTTAATAAAGAAAGAAAGAAAGAAACCATTTGTATTCCCCCAATTGCAAAACATATAACATTTTAAGAGCATGGCTTCCTAACATTATCCTAGTATCTATTTGCATATGTTAAGTTTCCTACTGCTAAGAAGGAGCATTTTGCTCTATATATACATATAAAGAGTAATAGAAATAACTTGTTTATAATGAGTTCTGACAAAGCTTTTGAGTTACCCAGTCTTCCAGGGAACTTCTGTTCTGTTCTGTTTAGTAGTCATTATTTGCAGATTCAGTCTGGGTCAGTCATCAGGACCAGAAGTTTAGTCTTCCAAAGTGATTGTTTGCTTGAGTCATCCATGCATCATTTGCACTCCAATTATTTTTACACAGCTTCCCCAACCCAAGAGGTGAAATGAACCTAACAGGTAAAATCACTTTGAAGGGTGCATTAAATAGAAGAAATAAGGTCTTTGCAACTTAGATACAGTCCATGCTAAACATGTTCTATAGGGCACATATTTCTGCTTCTATGCATTTAACGTAACTAATTTTAACATAATAACGTTTCAGTATTTCTAGATCTGAAGGTAAAAATGTCTTAATCAAAATTTGTCAGAACAGAAACTACAATAACGTTTTGCACTACTTGTTTTATATGAAATTGTTTCAATACATGTTTAGAATAAATATCTTCTAAACCCCAGTGTGGAATAAGATATCATGAATCAAATTTCGGTTCAACTTATAAAGGTAGTCCATAATTCAGTCGCATTCTTTCAGGCTAGCCTACCTCATTAAGCATCTTGAAAATAAAATGTATTTTGACACAGGCCTATTATTTTGAGATCTTTGAAAGAAGAAAATACCGTAGCCAAGGTTTTTTTTTCCCCAATAGATATCAACAGTAGAATGATCACACGTGAACTTCTCTTTTCTATATGTAATATAAGAATTATTTATCAGATTAAAATTCACTGATGCACACTTTAGACCATGGCCACTGTTACCTCTTTTTATCATTTTATAATAACTAAACATCTACAGTTCTTTAAAGAAATACAGGATTTTTTTAATACAAAAAGTAAGTATTCTAATTAAAATAAAATAGGTGAGATCCAAAGCAACAGGAATCATGTTTATAACCTTTGACTTATCAAAAATATTTTATCCTAAAAATAATAATTAGAGTATATCAAGACTCAGTTGAATGAGAAGAAAAATTGACCTTTATGGGCTGCCATAAAAATGACCAACACCAGTGCTTCAAACCAAAATTTCTTACGTATTATAATACTTTGTTTAATCGCCTCAAAGAAAACTTTCACATTCCTCCAAAGTGGGTTTTCCAACCAGTTTGTCAATATAGAAGTACCAACAGGCAGATTCTCAGAAAGGTTAAAAAAGGAGAGGGGACCAAGTTGACGCAGTTTTCTCTGAGTGATAACTTTATTTAAGTAAAGGTAATGGTTCCCCTTGCACATATGTGCTAGTTGTTCCTGATTCTAGGGGGAGGTGCTTTGGCTTTGAATTTCCATTTCAAAGCCGAAGAGCCAGCGCTGTACAAAGACGTGTCCATGGTCATGTGGCTAGCATGACTAAATGCCAAAGGCGCACGGAACACTGTTACCTTCTCACCAAAGGTCCCTATTTTTCTACTTACATTTTTTACGTGCTTTCAAACTGCTAGGTTGGCAGAAGTTGGGACAAGTAACAGGAGTTTACCCCATTACGTGGCACTAGGGATTCGAACTGCTGAACTGCTGACCTTCTGATCGACAAGCTCAGAATCTTAGCCACTGAGCCACTGCGTCTCTTTTTATTTAAGTACTGCATTTCATATTCCAGATGGAAATGACCTCAGTGAAATCACTCATGCAATATATTAGTAGGATCTCCATCTACTTAAAAGAACTCCATCCGGCCACAATTTAATTTGTATGTTCCTAAACTCCCAGCTCTCCTTTTTTTAAAAAAAGTTTCCATTCTACATTGACCATCCTGATAAGCAGTGATTAAAAAGAAGCAGTTGTGTCTTGGTGGAGTGGGGTAGAGAGGGCTGTCCCATCAAGTATGTCACTTTGTTCTCATCAAATATATCATTGTTTTACATGAATCATGCAGGCCATGCCCAGGATTTAAAATTCACGCCCATAATATAATTTTTAAAACAGATTCACTTACCAATTTCCCTAGAGATTTGAGTGAAAGCTTCTACACCACTTTCCCCATAGTTCCCTTCTGATGCCAGTGTTGACACATAGTTCCATCCAAGTGCTGTCACAATGTCAACCATAGCTTGGGCTTGATAGGAGTCTGGCGGGACCACACGAGAGAAAAAATCATACCTTGTGTTATCACTCAGTTCTGGAGCTGTAGATGCATAGCTGATTTGAGGTATCTGCAAAGAACCAGCATGAGAAACATATTTCAAAAACCGCAAGGATGACTTGTAAACATAAAAATGATACAAAAAAGGGGTCCTTCTAATAAAAGACTTTGTAACAGTTTTGGGCTGTTCTTCTTTTTAAGATATGCTCAAGCAGAGGCTGGACAGACATCTGTTAAACATGAGGAATTGGGTTCCTGCAAGGAGCAAAGAACAGGCCGCTGTGGTTTAAAAAGCTCTTTGCAGTGCTATAATTCTGTTTTATGAATCATAGAAGCCATGATTCTATGAAAAAGTGCTTATTTCTTAAATTTGTAAATGATGATACAGTATTTATAAAGCAACAGTTTTATATAAGAAATACATGATTTCCCAGTTATCACATTATTGTATATATAAGACTACTGTACAACAAATGTGACAGGAAAGCAGACTGTAGTATCAAGGCCAAGTCATAAATATTAAACTGATCTCTTTAATCCCTTTATTCAGGGTGAGGTCGAGGCAACTGAGTGAAGCTGAGTGTTTACTGGCCAGGTGCCCTTCCTGATGCCTACAGGGAATTTGCATCAGATATTTTCCCTTTGCACCCTGAGAAAGAAACATCTGTCAATGCCTAGGATTGAACTCTCAACCTTCCAAGTGGCAGGCAAGAATCTTCACCTTTAGGTCACCACGACACTCCATTAAACTGATCTATTAATATCACAGTTAAATCTGGTTTCAATTGTTGTTCATTTTAAACAGCTCATTTTTATTCATTTTGTTCAGTCACCACAAAATAGTGGCAAAAGCATGATTATTTAACATACTGAAAGAGAATCCTTCTCTTGAGTCAGTTGCCCAGGAAAAAGTAAGTAATTGCATTATTTTCTATCAGTAGCTACAACTGTTTTTATGGTTTTATACATTTAAGTCAACTTAACAAACTGGCTCCTGTTTATTTATTTAATTTATGTAGTGGACAATCTCATCAACTGACTCTGCAGTGAACAAAATTTACAAAATAAAAACAATTAAAATAATATAAATATTAGAACAGGCCTGTTAAACGGGAGGGCCTGCAGGCAGAATACAGCCCACCCGGGCCATGCCCAGCCCCCAAAGGCAACGCCCACCCCACCTCTGCAAAGGCAAAAAAAAAAACATCCTGACACATCGCGATATGTCACAAAACAGCCCGTGATGCGATCGGGTTTGACACCCATGTATTAGAACATTAAACATTTCCTGGATTTCTACTTAAAAATATTCCTAATCAAAGTAGTCCTTTATTGGGTATTTCCCAATAAACTTTCTCAGCAGAGTTTAGCTGATGACATCAGGAAAGCAATGATAAATTGCAAATTTATTCAGCAGGAAATAATTTCAGTTTGAAAAAAGAATTTGTGTAATTTTGATTTCACTTCATCTGTTTCTCAACCTTTTCCTTTCCTTTCCTTTCCTTTCCCCTACCCCTCCTTTCCTCCCATCTTTCTCCCTCCTCCCTCCCTCCCTCCCTCCGTCCCTCCCTCCCTTCCTTCCTTCCTTCTGCTTTATGTGACTGTATGATCATCTTGTCAGAAATTTTAGGCTTCAGAATATATTCCTTATTTATACAGTTAATGAATCAAATGTAAGCACAACCACTAGCAACACAAACTGCTGGACCAGTAAGTAGTTAGCAGGCAATAAATTTGCATGTACAAAAGTTAGAAAATATGCATTTCAATACTAACAAATTAGAACATCATCACTCTAGGGAATCATAAGAAATGGCTTTTCAGATTGGACAAGGCAACAAGAATATTTTATATGGGTAAACACAAACTAATTATCAATATTATTATTTCTTAAAGACCATGCAACAAGTGGTAATTAAAATACAATGTTTTATTAATTTCCAATTATTCCGATAGGGGAAGAATTGACTAACAGATTATTCTACTAATCTTTCATGTTTAAAATATCTATGAAAATCTGCATTACAAATAGAGCTGTAACATACAAGCCAAGAAATTTGGTCAAATACATGTTACAGAAAAAGCTATTAAAAGACAATAAGATTTTTATCAAAATTCATGAGGATATTTTTTGACAGACAAACAGATACAATTTGCAGATCTCATTATCTAAATGTCAAGAATTTAGATAGAAGGCTTAAAAAGCTCCCCATCTCACATGTTTGTAAGAATTTTTTTTAAATTTATGGAATATAACATTTTCTAAACAGAACAGGTGCTGTAGTCTATCAATCCAATAATAAACATATACACAAAATATACACTTAATTCAACCTACATGTGCATAGTAGATTTTACTGCTGTGCTAAAGTATATACTGATACTAAATGTATTCTATTATCATCTTATTAATTATTCATTTGTAAAAATCGAAATGGCTTCAGTAATACTGTGCAGAGCTACATTATAGGATACAAGCAGGACATCTCTCAAAAGTTGCCATCCAGAATTTAATTCTTTTTTCTTCTTTGCAGGCCAGGATATTTTTGCACCCTGAGCTGGAAGAAGAAAGTTATTATAAGAATAATATCCTCAGAAAAAGCACCCCAAAGGAAAATACAATAATAACAAATTAAGTATCAAACAATCTGTTGCCCTTTTATGACACCAAAATCTATTTGCTGAAGTATCGTATTTTTCGGAGTATAAGACACACCTACCTTTTTTGGTGAGGAAAAGAAGAAAAAGAAATCTCCCTCTGCCTCTGAGCAATTTTGCCTCATTGGAGCAAACAGCAAACAGCCTGCTTTACTTTCATTTTCGTTTTCAGCATAGCTTGATTAGCATAAGGGGGAAAAAAAATCTGCTCCAGCAATTTACCTCTTTGCAGCAAGCAGCAGAGCCCTGCAAAACAGCTGAGAGTAAATCAGCTGAGAGTCGGAGGCTGATCCAATCAACTTGTGCT
The DNA here is from genome assembly GCA_012654045.1 of Ptyas mucosa. Lineage (NCBI taxonomy): Eukaryota > Metazoa > Chordata > Lepidosauria > Squamata > Colubridae > Ptyas > Ptyas mucosa. The sequence goes on from WNWU01013616.1 coordinate 2,390,823, forward strand.
AATTAGGCTGTGCTGAAGCTAAAAGGGGCTGTTTTTTCTTGCTATTTGCGGCAAGGAGGTAATTGCTGCAGGGCAGAGGCCAAAGGGTGGGGGCCAGTGGGTGGGCAGGGCTACATTCAGTGTATAAGACACACCGAAATTTTCACCCCCTTTTAGGAGGGGGGGAAAGGTGCGTCTTATACTCCAAAAAATACGGTAGCTGTTACTTGCTTAATGGTGGGCCAACTTTGTCTCTTCCTGAAACTTTTTCATCCCACTTAATAGCAATGAAATGCTATCAACTATATTTCAGTCAAGTACAAACCGGTTTAGATCAAGGCGACAAAAATCTATTTGAAGATTTATGGTACAATAGGCCTATAGCTGCATTTTGATACACTATTTTCCTCTTGTCAGAAACTTGTAATAATTTACAATAGATCTTGTTAGGAATGTTTCCTGGTAGTTTTTTTTCCTTCCTTTGATGTGCAGTATCACCTTAAAAGTCCTTAAAGACTTAATCTTTCATGATTTCAAACGTGTTTAATAATTTCAGAAGAGAGTTGGACAATTTTTTTCACCATAGTAAGGGAAAATCAAAGCATTTGAGACCCGAGGCAGAAAAGACTTTTTCACAAAGCAAAGTTTTTTTTTAAAAAAAGTGTCCAACTTATAATTACTAGGGTTTCAAGAAGTTTAAGCAACAATGGTATTTCTAAAGTCTCAGTGCTGGGGAAAGTGATCAGCAGTTCTGACCACCTATCAGGTTCAGGTTATATTCTGATTCAGGTTATACTCCAAAATGAAGAATTATCCTGTGAAAAAAAGTCTTTAAAATGTGACAAGGTATGTTTTTTCTTGCATTTCCTCATCACATAGTTGAACATAGTTGAAGCGTAGTTTCTTCTCTGGTAATATTGAACTGCAAACTAGAGCGTATAAAACTTTTGCCAGACCAATTCTTGAATACAGCTCATCTGTCTGGAACCTGCGCTGCATATCGGACATTAATACAATCGAACGAGTCCAGAAATATTTCACAAGAAGAGTCCTCCGTTCCTCTGCTCGTAACAAAATACCTTATGCCACCAGACTCGAAATTTTGTGCTTAGACAATTTAGAATTTCGCTGTCTTCGGTCTGACCTAAGCATAGTACATACAATCATCTGCTATAATGTTCTACCAGTCAATGAATACTTCAGCTTCAACCAAAACAATACAAGAGCACACATTAGACACAAACTCATGGTAAACTGATCCAAACTAGACTGCAGAAAATATGACTGGAATGCACTACCTGACTCTGTGGTTTCTTCCCCAAAACTTTAACCTTAGACTGTCTACTGTAGACCTCACCCCATTCCTAAGAGGTATGTAAGGGGCATGCCTAAGCACACCAGCGTGCCTACCGTCCCTGTCGTACTGGTTTTTTTTTATTCGTATCCTTTTCATGTATTTATAATTATGTTTACACTTGTATCTGTCATAAAATACATGCTTGACAAAATAAATAAATAAAATAAAATAATTTTCCACAAAGTAGAAAAGTACATCGTTGGTTTTATCCATAATCACCTTCATGAAAAATAGGAAGATAACTAGATAGATAGGTAGGTAGATTAAAACACAGAGTTATTTCCATTATCAATATTCCTAAACAGTATGACCATCTATGATACAAAGTGTTGTACCTCATAATGATTTTCTTATCATATAACCTTTAACAGGATTAGCACACTACCAAATATTCCAAACTTTTAACACTTCAATTTCTATTTGGAAGTTGAAATCATGAAGCTATTAAAATAGTACAAAAGAAATTAGCATTGTATTTCTAATCCTTTAATGTTCAATTGATAGTAGATATTCAACAACTAGTAATTTCCTCTCACTAAAACTTCACATAGTGAGTTTCTAATTGTTAAGAAATATTGAAATTAGAAAAAAGCCTGTATTGCTTGAAGATTCCTCACTGTCAATTTAAATATTGACATAATTATAATGAAATGTTGCATTATTACTACTAGCTGTAACTACTTTGGATTTAGATTATTATTTTTTGTGTATTTCCTATTCTCCATTCTGTTTAGAACTGGGCTACAGGTTGCAGAAGAGATAATGGCTACTATTTCCTCAGCTTGTACAGATTGTAACAGATATCTTAAGAAACATTCCTTTCTGAAAATGGAGAGTAATATTACTAGATAAAAGAATGAATTTGCTATTTTAATTTCTTTTAAAAAATACCTTGTTTCATGGCTTTTCATATTCCCAATATAAAGGTCGATTTTAACATCCAAAATGTAGTTCATACAAAGAAAAAGACTTCATTGTAAATGTGGTCAAGGTATAAGCAAAAATATTATTACATTTATTTCAAAATATTTAAGGCCATGCAATCCCAAAAGACTGAGTGGCATAGCAGGCTAATGCCTCCTATTAAGGCAGCATTTAACATCCAGCTGCCTGCAATTACTGCGAGTTCTAATCTCACCAGGCTCAAGGTTGACTCAGCCTTCCATCCTTTCTAAGGTGGGTAAAATGAGGACCCAGTTTCTGGGGGCAATAAGCTGACTTTGTATAAATATACAAAAAGTATGAAGGCTATTGCTTAACACATTGTAAGCCACCCTGAGTCTCTGGAGAAGGGCGGCATATAAATATAAATAATTAAAAAAAAGACACAGCGTGGGTTATGAAAATAAGAGCAGATGGGAGCCAATTGCAATTGCCATTCTTTTTTTAAAAAAAATAAACCCTATTTATTATGTATAAAATTGATATGTCATGAATTCATCTCCAAACAGAAATCTAGAAAGAAATGAAACAGAAAAAAGCCAAAGGATTACACCAGTTCAAAATGCACTAGGGAAAAACAGCACACAATATGAAAAAAGTTTCACACTCCTTTGGAGGAAGAGGAAGAGGAAGAGGAGGAGGAGGAGGAGGGGTTGAAGCTATCCATTCAATCATGTCCAATTCTCAGCAATTCTATGGATCAGTTCTCAACACATTATTCTATCTTTTATAGCTTCTTTCAGGTGATCCATGTCCTTGTTTGTGTCAGCTTTGATGGTGTCTAATCACCATGTTTTTGGGAAGACTCATTTCCTTTTACCGCTGACTATTACAAGCAGAAGAGTTGGAACAAGTCAATTTTGTTCCTGTCTAGTTTTACATGATCCAACTTTTTATTTTTTTTATTATTATTATTTTTTAAAAAATTATTATTATAACACAATATGACAAATACAAAGCACACAATATATATATACCCACAAAAACCTAAATATATATATATATATATATATATGTTTGTTTTCGTAGATTTTCATGGGTAGAGGTATGCAAGTTTTGTGTATTCAGGTCTTTTCCCATTTAAGATTGAAAGTATCTTGGTGACGTTTCGACAAGGTCTCACTCGTCATCTTCAGGCTGGTGTCTTCGGCTTCGTGCTTGTGCGAGGAAAAGCATGAAGCCAAAGACACCAGCCTGAAAATGACGAGTGAGACCTCGTCGAAACATTGCCAAGATACTCTCAATCTTACACAGGAAAAGACCCGAATACACCAAAACTTGCATGCATACACACACACACACACACACACACACACACACACACACACATTCACTTTTAACAGCTATTTCATGGTGGTCATCTTCTAATATTTACATTCTCCCCCGCTTCCCTTTATACTATTCCATTTTCTTCTTGTCCCTTTCTCTTTTAATTACCTTGTACTTCTTAACAATTATATTGATTTTATACATTCTATACATCGTCATATTCATTCTTTCCATTTTCGAATTTCATCTCTATTCCTAATTCTAGAATGTGCCGAGATGGACCAATTAACAAAAGAGCTCAAAGAAAAGGAAGATACGGAATATTACATAAACTGGCACATATGGTATAAGTGGTTAGAGACTAGAAATAATGGATAATATACATGATCCAACTTTTTTAACCAAAGGTAGCTGTGGGAAATATGATAGTGTGAACTAAATCTGCATTTACTGGCCAGACTGATATCCTTGCTTTTCCGTATGTGATTCATGCTGTGCAACTGGTGCAATTCAATGCTTTATTTCTGTACTGCTATGATCTATGATCCTATGAAAGTGAATTCTTGCATGCATTCAATCCCTTCACCACCAGTTGGTATTTTGACATTTTCATTCTTTGCAGTGGTCATGAGCCTGTTCTTCTTGATGTTCAGGAAGAGGCCAAATTTCTCACTTTCTTCTTTAATCCTTTGAATCAGATCTTTCAGGCCTCCTTTGGTTTCTGAGAGGACAGTTGTATCATCAGCATATCAAAATATTTTGTTATTCCTTCCTCTTTGATATATGATAGCATTTAAATAAAGATTAGTTTATGCAACCAGCAAGAAATTAGCCTTTTATCATTTTAATCTTCCAGGCAAATTTATTTTGGGTTTTGGGCAGTGGTGGGTTCCTCCCAGTTCAGCCCGGTTCTCCCGAGCCGGTAGCGGTGACGATATGACATCACCAAACCGGTTCTGCTCCCCCCACCCCCCACCCCCCATGCCATGCCCCCCCACCCTCCATGCCCCCACCCCCACGTTATTCTTACCTTTTATTTGGCCCCACCCCCAATCTATTGTTGCCTCCTGTGTCCCAGCCGATGGTTAGAGGGAAAAAACTGTTTAAACTCCTGCCACGGGGCTTCAAAGAGCCACCCTACAGCTGATCAGTGTTAAAAGAAAACAAATGAGTAGACCAGTGCCTGCAAAAATACATGGGTAGATCGGTACAGCTCTGCAAGTAGGGTTTCGGGGTAAAGTATCATCAGTATGCTGATGATACACAGTTATACATCTCCACCCCGGACCACCCCAACGATGTCCTTGAAGAGATGTCCCGGTGCCTGTAGGCCATACGGATCCGGATGGGGAGTAACAAGCTCAGACTCAACCCATCCAAAACCAAGTGGCTGTGGTTTCCGACATCCCGATATAGTCAGTTGGTGCCATCACTGACTATTGGGGGCGAATCACTGGCCCCCACGGAGGGGGTTTGCAACTTGGGCGTCCTCCTGGATTCACGGCTGTCTTTAGAAGAGCATTTGACGGCCGTGACCAGGGGGATTTTTTATCAGGTCCACCTGATCCGCCAGTTGCGTCCCTTTCTGGATCGGGACTCCTTACACACAGTCACTCATGCCCTCGTCACTTCCCGCCTGGACTACTGTAAGGCTCTCTACATGGGGCTCCCCTTGAGGAGCACCCGGAGGCTCCAACTGGCACAGAGTGCAGCCACGCGGGTGGTTACGGGAGTAACATGGCGTTCCCGTGTGACAGCTCTCCTGTGCGAGCTGCACTGGCTCCCGGTGGTCTTCTGGGTGTGCTTCAAGGTTTTGGTTACCACCTTTAGAGCGCTCCATGGCTTAGGACCTGGTTATTTACAAGACTGCCTACTGCCACCAGTGGCCTCCCACCGACTGGTACGCTCTCATAGAGAGGGGCTCCTCTGGGTGCCGTCAGCCAAACAATGTCTACTGGCAGCCCCCAGGGGGAGAGCCTTCTCTGTAGGGGCACCTACTATCTGGAATAAGCTCCCCCCGGAGATACGGAGGATCCTGGACCTACGCACCTTCCGCCGCACTCTTAAGACCTTTTTATTTCACCAGGCTGGCCTGGCCTAATTCTTCTCTTTTTAATAACATAAATTTTAATTTGTTTTAAATTATGGGGGTTTTAAAAATTGTCTACGGCCAAATTATTTAATTGGATTTTAGCCTGTTCTAAATGTTGTATTTATGTGTTTTATCTTATGGCTGTACACCGCCCTGAGTCCTTCGGGAGTAGGGCGGTATATAAATCAAATAAACTCGAAACTCGAACTCGAAAAGCCTGGTAGACCAGTACCTCTGCTAAATCCTAAATAATTGTCACATGACCATCAAGCCACGCCCACAAAATAAGCCACACCCACAGAACCGGTAGTAAAAAAATTTAGAACCCACCCCTGGTTTTAGGTATATATTATTTTGGGTACCCATTTACACGTGCTATTGAATTTGTTGTATTATTCTACATTTATCACAAATTATTAACTACTTTTACAGTCTTAAATATTTATTACTTACTTTTTTTTAAACAACAATTATTTTTTCATTGGAATTAAATCAACTTTGGGCATGGACTCTTCAGGAGAAAAATTACCATCATTTTTACCTACAGTATTAGTCCTCTCTGTAAATTGTCATATGCCTTTTACAGGATAGAATTTATTTAGTGTAGTACTGTTAAGTACACTCAGCAGTGTAAGGCATACAACAATCAAAGCAGGCTTTTCACCCTTTCATCTTGCTTATATTGTGATTGTAAACTTCAAAGGTCTATAGCTTTGCTGTTTTACAGCTTTGCTTTACAGCTTTGCTGTAGCTTTGCTGTTGCAGCTTAGCTGCAACAACTTATACAGGGAGTAGAACTGTGCACTCGCAGTGCTACTCAGAATACCTGTAGCAAGTCCTTTGATGCAGAAAGGCCAACTCAATGATTTACTCATGCGATATACAAATGATGTGCACAGAGATGGACAAATCTGCTAGATCTTTCTGTGCTACTCCTATATGCATTTTCATTTCTTTCCTCATCAGTTTCTGAATTTTTAAACTATGTATTTTAAATCATGCACATAAATTTTCATATACTTGAAAATGGCAGGCAGTTTTGCAGAAAGCTTTTATTTCTGTGCATATATTTGTGCTTGAGAGAAGGGAAAGCGTAATGCCTTGTAAAAAAAAAAATCAAAGCTAAGAATATTTATGTCCCAGTGTACATGTAAATTGTGGAAGTGTAATTAGTCAATTAGTATTAGAATTTGACCTACATAAATATCCCGAAATGTACTAAAACCAACACCTAAAAATATCAGTGTATATAACAAAATACATTAATATGCTTGGCACTTTTCAGAATTTCTAAACAAAACTAGGCAGCTCCTTGTCCCTAAGGAAGTTATAATCCAAAATATGTGCCATCAGCTGCCTTTAGTAAAGTTACAAATATCTCATTTAGAATCCCAATGAGGGTATAATTCTCAACGTAAAGGGGTGGACTCATTACATCCATACCCCCACACAAACACACACATATACAAAATATGAATATCAGAGATCTAACAGAAAGAGCTCACCACAAAGCACCTCTGAACAATCCACTTTGTAATTCTAATCATCGCTATCACCACAACCCATACACAAACACACACAAATGTGAAATACTGTATAAGCCATGGTCAGAAAAAAGTTGCCCATGGCTGCTCTAGCAACTTATTTGCAACCACAACTGTATTAATTTCATTCCAAGGTCAAATGTATTATTCATCTCAAATAAAAATATACCTGCTGCAAATGAAAGCAAGTGTATATCACCCATATAATAAAATATCATATATAGTGGATGTGTTCCGGGGCGAGGCATGGAAGCAGCACAGCCAGAGAACAGTTCTAACTCCCCTTTATTGCTCCAACTTTCCCCCAAATGTCCCCACATTTACTGCAAGTCCTGGAGCAAAGCTCTTTCTCTCACACGCAACAGCCTCTGGATGTGAGTAGTCCAGTAAGCAAAATTAGCAAGGCAGCAACCAAGGCAAGAAGTCCAGTGAGGCAGGCAAACCGGGCATGTTACACAAGACAAAGCACAGCAAAATCCAGACATCGGCAACTGCATATGAGGCTCCAACAAACGTCCCTCCCAACAGCATCTCTTTAAATCTCATTCCCCAGGTGAGCCTTCTTGAAGAGGGGCAGGATGCTCTCCTCCCAAGTTGTCGGGTTGCCCTGTGCTGATCCTGCCTCCTCTCCATTCTTCATGCTCGGGGATCAAGGGGGGGAGGTAATTGCTCATTACCAGAGCTCCATCACTCCACTGTCTGCTCTGTCTGTCTGCTCCACTGCCTGCTCTTTCCTCCACCCGTTGCATGGTTCTCCTGCACCCTCTCTCCCTCGCTGGTGACCCTTCCCAGGCCCGAGGGACCTGGGACTGCCTCATCCTGCTCCTCCAGTCATTCCTCCATTGGCTTTAGCTCTGTCTCGTCCTCCTCCTCAGACTCAGGCTCCAACGGGGCCATGACAGGATGCCTAAGGTTCTTATGCAAAGGATTCTTTTTTAAAAAATGAATGAAAGAAATATAAAAATATAGTTTAGTTTTTTCTTAGTTCTTTTTATGCTAGGACAATGCATAAAATGTGCTTATGTTGTTACCCAAATATGATATTCTTTGTTTTAAATTAATGCCAAGAAATGTAATTCTAATCGGGGAATGAAGAAGAACATTTAGTGCCAGACTCATAAATCATACAGCAATGTCATCAGAAATTAGACCACCCCTCCCCACAATTTCTGTTAAAATTACAAAAACTCAGTAGAATTCAGTGCAAATAGATGCTGCCCCCGGTTTTATTTCTTTGATGGGAAAACTAAGATAAACTGACAAAAGCTCTGATGATCTACCTTAACTATCAAGGAAAAAAGCTTTAGCCTAAGCTGGGAGGCACAAAAGTTCTTGCAGAACTGTCATCAGGTAGAGATTTAATGTCAGTTGGTGGCGGTTTTATGTGGATTACAAAACCCTACAGAAATGTTAGCCACAAACATTTTTAAAAAGGATCCAAGGATAACACATTATATTTGCTTAATATTTGCTCTACCTGTATCCAATGTGTAATACAAATGGAAAGATGCATATCATATATTCACTTCAAAGTTCCCCAGCCACAGAAAGCATTCCTGGTTTCAAACTCGAGCTTATCAAATATTCTCCTGAAGCTCCAAAATAACATTTGAAAGCAATCTGAAATGAACATGAGGAAGAGCCTCAGACCCTTTAATTCAGTATTGTATACAGCAAAGGCCTTCAGGTTCATGCCAAAAGATTTAAGTAACTGATAAATTCAAGTTTTACAAGAGAGATTCATGTTCTCCCTCCCTCCTTCTCTCCCATCCAGCCCAAGCAGCCTGCTTGTGCAGGTTATTATGAAAAAAAGAGTGTCAGAAGAAGAGAAATAATGAGTGCCAGAAAAAGGTGAGGAAAGGATGCAGAAAATGAGACCTGTGTCTTTTAGTTATAGCCACTAGTCCTTCAATCTCATCTACCATTTTTCAGGAAGCCATTCTCAACAAATACATTGTCTTTCACTAAAATAACAACAAAAAGGTTGTCCCTTCCAGATGTATTGGCTGATCATATCAAAAAAGATACATGCTGAAAATTATTCTTGTACTTCTTTTCCGTCATCAATGAATATAGCTCACTGTACTGTTTATCTATAACCTTTGTTACAATGACTTTGCATGGCATGAATATCAAAGTACAATATATCTCTTGCCATCCAGTACTCATCATTTTATAATGTCTAGAGAGTGACATATCTGAGATTGATTGTCACAGGCAACCTCAGGGGAGACTGAGAAAATGCTACCCAAAGTAAAGGCAGAGAATAGATTAGAGAAGTATCACATTACTGGAGCTTTATCCTATGCATTTCTAAAGAGGTCTTTTCATAGTTATAGATGTAGACATTTATAACAATATCACTTCCACAATAACAGAGACCCTCAGACAACTGGTGTTTTATTTATGTTGTAAGCAGTAATCAAGGTCCATCAAAACTGAAAAAGTATCAACAGCATCTTTCAGAGTAACTATATCTCTTACTGATTCCCAGGTTTTGCACCTATGTGTTTTCCAAACAATGGAAAACAAATAGAAACATACTTTAATTTTGTACTTCGGAAGGTCACCATTTCAAAAGTTCACCTGTGCTTTGATGTGGGTTGCCACTGGAGTTTGGGACAAAATATTTGAATTTCATAGCACAAATTTGCCTTTTATTAAACTCAAATAACAATAAAATATGAACATGAAACCTATTTTATTTGCACCTTTAACCACTACTCTATTTATTTGTTTGTTATATTGATATCCAACTAACAAAACACGGTGCAATTCTACTATTAAAATTTAACAGTTTACAATTGAAATTGTAACTATTTAAATTTGGGATCTGAAAAGATATGGGTGATTCATCATCAAACTTTTATTATAGTCAAAGTCTATATCAGCTGCCTGCAATTACTGCAAGTTCAAATCTCACCAGGCTCAAGGTTGATTCAGCCTTCCATCCTTTCTAAGGTAGGTAAAATGAGGACCCAGATTGTGGGGGCAATAAGCTGACTTTGTATAAATATACAAAAGTATGAAGGCTATTGCTTAACGCCTTGTAAGCCGCCCTGAGTCTCCGAAGAAGGGCAGCATATAAATCAAATTTTTAAAAAAAGTCCAGCATAAGGAGGGAGGAGTACAGTCAATTAAAAAGCATAGAAAGTACATCAGAGTCTAAAAATATAAAAATTATAAAATGCTAAAAAAAATAAAGAAAACAGAAGTACCGGTATACATAAGGTTACTGTATGGAAAACTCTACCTACCAAATGACAGAACATTCTACAATGACAAACTAGATGCTCATTAAGTCTACTTTATGGCACAAGTCATCATCGGATAAATTTGAAGGGTTGCAGTGCAGAACCTGAGAACATTACATATTGTATCAAGGTTGCTATCTGAAAGCTGCAGAAAGGTGTAGAATTGTCCTATGTACCTTGGATATATATGCAGCATTGGTAAGAGGAGACTAGTAAGGTGTCTCTGTAATATGGGCACATAGTCTGTGTGTCAGAGTATGAATATTCATAGACTGGAATAGATCAGCCAATGGGGACTAAATGGAGACATGGTAGCAAGGTCAGCCAATGAATAGGCATAGCAACTAAATCAGCCAATGGGGACTTTGGATAACATGGTAACAGGTCAGGCAATGGGGACTGTTTAGAAACAGAAACTTAAGTAAGAAGTCTGGGCGTGGCTTAATCCTGCAGCTTTAAACTCTGAGTCTGAGTCTGTGTTGAGAACTAAAAAAGTCTGGGCTTGCCTGCTCTAAGAAAACTGAAACTAGTCTGTGTTAAGCTCTGAGCTCTGAAGCTGCATGCTAGTCTGTCTGCTGTACTCTGCTTGTGTTTTGCTTGTAACATTGGAAGACTCTGCTGTTGGTATTGTAAATTTACTTCATGTGTTTTTATGTATATAAAGAAGTTAATGAATCTTGCTGCATCAGTCTGCCTATGTGTGTTTTCTGGATTTGAATTTTGCAACAAACTCTGACCCTGTGGTTTCTGTGAGTCCAGAGTCACAGGAACATTGTCTCTCCAGTAGGGAATCTTCCTGTATTGGCCTTCAAGGACAGCTGTGCAGACATCTGCCAGAGTAACAGCCTTCTAGTAGCTAGGTATTTCAAGGTTAGTTAGATATGCTATAGGGGAGACAGAGTTCCTAATGGTGCAAAATTGGAGAAGGGGCCTACCAAATTAAACAGCAAAAAGTCAAACAGCTTATAATAACAGATAGCCTGCTGTGGCCCTCAGTTGTTTGGCTAGCTGGCTTGTAGCACTTAGTCTTAAAGAAATTGCTCAGTCTTGTAATAAAATGTTCCTTACTTTTGAAGTCAATTTCTTGTATTAAATTAGATAACAATAGCAAAACTTACATTGGGTTGACAAAATAATGAAAAATGAACTTTTCAAATAAAGGAAAAGGAAGGAGGGAACTAAATTGAAATGATAGAGACAACGCATACAAGCAATCCATTAAAACAAATTAACTATATAATTTTATTTTATTCAATTTTAAATGCACACTGCCATTATATCGTGAGCACCTTACAACATAAACATATGATAGCCAATATGCTATCGTACATCATGCACTCAACCACAGGCACCAACCACTCCAATTCAGGGCTTGTGAGATGAGGCTGGTCTTTTAAGATTTTTCAAAATGCTATCAGGGTGTAATCCCCCTGGGTTTCTGCCAGAATTTCATTTCAGAGGACAGGGCCCAAGAAATGCATAGCAGTCAAAAGAACTTAGAGTGCACCAACCACGTTGGATTGAATCAGTCAGGCAGGCACAAAGGGAAATAGGCAATCCTCCAAGTAACCATACTCTATATCATGGTGTCAAACTCACAGCGTCACATTGCCATCGTGATGCTTTGTAATGTTTTTTCCCATAGAGCTGGAATGGGCATGACCCATCCGGCCTGTGGGATGTTTGACACCCCTGCTCTATATCTTCTAGGCCAGTGATGGTGAACCTTTTCTGCACTAAGTGCCAAAAAGGTCACATGGAAACATCATGCGCGCTCACACTCGTCGGGACTACGCTCCGGAAAAGCTGAACTTCTGGGTTCTAGCGTACATGTGTGCCCAACGATCAGCTGGCTGGCACTCATGCGCAGGCTGGTTTTCAGCACTGGTATGCGTGATGGGATCGCGTTTTGGAAAAGCCGAACTTCCGGGTTCTGGTGTGCATGTGCACCCAGTAATCAGCTGGCCGGCGCGCATGCGCACACCAGTTTTTGGCACTGCCACATACACAAAGAACATCTGATCATTGCGCATACATGTGTGCCAGAAACCTGGAAAACAAACAGGCAAGGCCGCGCATGCCGGGCAACATGGCTTCGCGTGCCACTTTGGGCACTCGTGCCATAGGTTCACCATCATGGTTCTAGGCCTTTATAGGTACCTTAAATCATATCCAAAAGCAAACTGGCAACCAATGAAGCTTGCAAAGTAGAGTTGTATGAGCACACCAAAGCACATCCATCTATGTCCTCATTGCATTTAGGATCATTTGAAGCTTCTAAGCGTCTTCAAGGGCAGGCTCATGTAGAGTATATTATAGTAGGTGAGCCATGAAATCAGTAGGCATGAATCCAAAGAGCCTCTTGATCTATGAAAGGGCATAACTAGCACACCAGATACCCAAAGGCCCTTTTGGCCACAGCTGCCACCTGTGACCACAGCAAGAACTGTGAGTCCAGGAAGAACCCTAAATGAATACAGGTAATCCTTGACTTACAACAGTTCATTTAGTGACCATTCAAAGTTATAACAGCATTGAAAAAAGTGACTTATGACCGTTTTTCACACTTACGGCTGTTGCAGCATCCCCATGGTCACCTCCTCAAAATTCAGATGCTTGTCAACTGATTCATATTTATGACAGTGTCCTGGGGTCATGTGATCAGCTTTTACGACCTTCTTACAAAGTCAATGGGGAATCCAGATTCACTTAACAACCATGTTATTAACTTAACAAATGCAGCCATTCACTTAGCAACTGTGGCAAATAATATAGGTCAAAACTCACTTAACAAATGTTTGACTTAGCAACATCAATTTGGGGCTCAATTGTAGTCGTAACTCGAGGACTATCTGTACCAGTTTTGAATGGAAAAGCTTAACCATATCTAAAGTTAAAAATGGAACATCTCTAGATCAAATTAGTTCTAATTCGTTCAAATTAGTTCTAATCAGATATACATATATCCCTATAATATAGCTTAATTTTTTGATCATTCACAAAAAAGATTAACAGTTCCTCATGCTTTGGTGAATTACAAATACCGAGGGCATAGTCAAGTCACTTCATACATTCTTTACCAGGATTGATCTATATGTATCTTTGGATTTCAGCTCAAAGTATGGCAAAAATAGGACACATCCAGTCCATATGAATTAACATTCCAACTTCTGAATTGCACTTTCCACAAAAGTTGATTATTATATCCAACACTGATTAAACATTCTCTGAAATGCCAATATATCAGAAATATTTTTTTCTGTGTATTAGCCCATTTTAAGATCAAAAGAAATTGAGGCTTTAAGGCAGTGGTTCTCAACCTGTGGGTCAGGACCCCTTTGGGGGTCGAACGCCCCTGTCACAGGGGTCGCCTAAGACCATCCGAAAACACATATTTTCAATGGTCTTAGGAATAATTTTATGGTTGGGGGTCACCACAACATGAAGAACTGTATTAAAGGGTCGTGGCATTAGGAAGGTTGAGAGCCATTGCTTTAAGGCAACATTCTACTGGTTCATAAGAAAAAAGCATTCAAGCTCATTATTTTAGTTTGTCCACCACTTCATTCCAATTTCATTGCTTCCTTCAATTCCTCATAAAAGTAGGTTACCAGTTTAAGAACCAGGACTGATTCCTGCAAAGACTTTGTTAATTGAGCACAGAGATTGGTTTGATTTCTACAAGGCATTAGATCAATATTCTGCAAACCAAATCTTTTGTAGGTTGGAGGTGCTGTATGTTAGTATAACATTTTGGTCTACCCATGGAAGGAGTTTGGGAAAAAAACATATTTCTTGAGCGGAATTTTGTCAGCCTTCTTTACAACAGATTTATAAAACTTAATTGTGTTTGGTCTATGTGCATTTTCTTCAGGTTTTTTTTTTTTTGCAAGAACACAGCAATTATAATGCTGTGAAAGCTCTACTAACTCACCAGTTGCTGTTTATTAGTTATTTTTAAACTGAAAGCAGTAAATTCAGAATACTGAAATCTATCTGAAATTTAACAAAGATTCCCAATACAGGCCAGAATTTTATGGCGTGACACAGTGGTGAAATTCAATTTTTTTTACTACCAGTTCTGTGGGCATGGCTTGGTGGGTGTGGCTGGGGAAGGATATTGCAAAATCTTCATTCCCACCCCACTCTGGGACCAGCCAGACGTGGTATTTGCCGGTTCTCTGAACTACTCAGAATTTCCCCTACCGGTTCTCCAGAACCTGTCAGAACCTGCTGGATTTCACCCCTGGTGTAACATAAAAGCTTTCAAGTTGAATTCCATAAAGGGTTAAATTCCTACCAATAATTTAAGCTAAAATAAATACCTAGAGATAAACTTGACTGACTGGATAATTAAAAGTACCTTTTCTAAAATGCAGCTGCAATGTACACAATGAAAATCTTGAAGAATGACTAAGGCAGAGAAAGTTATTTGATATCCTATATATTTGCTTGGGAAAAATGGGAAGGACTATTAAAATACAAAATAAATATTGGCGTTAAATTCAATTTAATCCCATTTATCTTACTTCAGATGCTGAAAGGAACAGTAGGCCATGCATTTGGTTCATATTTCATTTGCATTAAACTAAGAGTAAGTTTAGATAACAGGTATTTTATTAGCAA
The DNA here is from genome assembly GCA_012654045.1 of Ptyas mucosa. Lineage (NCBI taxonomy): Eukaryota > Metazoa > Chordata > Lepidosauria > Squamata > Colubridae > Ptyas > Ptyas mucosa. Next base: position 2,405,886 of record WNWU01013616.1, read on the forward strand.
GGTATTATAGGGTGCATAAATTCCTGTAGTGCCATGTTATACTCCCAAAAGTTGGGGAAATGTTTTATGTAGCAAATGAAGGCATATGGCATCCTTAAAAACTGTCTTTTTTTTTAACAAGAGATGTTGAAAATAAACTTTATCCAGAAGTTTAAGATCCCATATAACAGTATAAATGAAAGAAAATAGGAGCAACATTTATGTTGATAAATATAAATTCACATTTTATATCAACAGAGTTTAAAAGTTAATTAGTCATTATGCACTTAAGTTATCTGCAGTGGAAGTGAATTTTATCAGTTTGTGCAATATAGTGATAGACTAGGAAGAAGATAACTGCAACTAAGGACAGCTTGAGCTGTCAGAATTCTCTCTGCAAGAAAATCTATTGATAAATGTTGAACAGTTGCTTTTTTCTCAGCAAGGGAGAGCTGGTCTAATACTTCCCATCACTTAAAATCCAGCTACTCAGTTTTAAAAACCTGACTAGATTAAACAGATGCTCATTAAATTACCCACATTCTACCTGGATATTTTAAATGCAAGAAAAGGTCCATTTTCTGCAGTAAAAGACACAGTAAAAAATGAAGAAAATTAATGATATCTTAAGACCCTCTGAGCGAAGAGGCTGGAAAGTTTGCAGATAACTTCATCATCAGAAAGTGCTTCCAATCAGCAGATCAAAAGAAGAGCTAAAATAACCAAATTTATTTTCAATTCATTTGGGGACTCTGTTTTCATCATGCCATTCACTTTTCTGCAGAACTGAATTCTAAATTTGATACTTGTGAAGGGCAAAGAAATTTTTCTGCCACTTTTTTTATTAGCTGTGCTTCAACTGAATGAAACAAAATTTGCTTCTGAAATTGTCTTTTACTGTATTTGTATCTCTATGGCGGCCTCTTTCTCCTATGCATTGATTACATGCCAAGGAAAAGCACTATACGGGAATTCCACCTACCTGGCTTTTTCAATAGTGAAACTTCCTTGAGCATTAAAATTAACAATTTTGTGTTCTTGAGAAATGACTGGAGAACCTTTGCTTCCATGAAACTGGCCATCAAATTTTGCTAACCAACATTTTGGAAGAAAACATTTCAGGATATTGGTACCTGATCAGTCTGAAATATATTTAACAGCTAATTATTTGGCTTAGAATGAAAGAAGAAAATCAAATTAAAATCGGATACACACATTCAGGAACTCGTTTTACTTGAAAACCTTTGCACATTTAATAATTTGGTGTTACCTAGTTGTTAAATAATTTAATTTTTAACACCTTCCCTCCACCAATAGAAGATTTTTGCTTTCTTTTTTAAGCTCTCATTCGAAATGTATGGGATTTCTGCAAAGCAAGAAGCCTTCTAATCAATTTGAAGGTTATTTATTTATTTATAACTATAAAATCAATCTGCTAACCTTTAATGGCTGCCTATAGCTTACAAAAATACAATAAAAATCAGAGAAATGTCATTAAAATAACGAGAAACTCAAACAATAACCTCTTAATATTTAAACACCAGGATTGAAAGAAGTGAATATGTTTTTGGCCTTTTCTAATATTTTATAAGGAATGTGCTTACCTCAACTATAGTGACTACTTGTTCCACCACATGATATAGCATTAAAACAAATAAAATTCAGTGGTAATGTCAGATGAATCCACAAGCGAATTTGTCGAAAAATTCATTGGTGATTAAAGAGTGCAGGGGGAACTCTAGAGGAGGAGATAACAGTCTAAATCAGGGGTCTCCAACCTTGGCAACTTTAAGACTTGTGGACTTCAACTCCCAGAATTCCTCTGGGAGTTGAAGTCCACAAGATTTAAAGTTACCAAGGTTGGAGACCCCTGGTTTAAATAGTTAGAGTCTGAGACAGTTTTATTTATCATTTTAAGGAATTTGATTCCTGCCTTGGCCATAGTTCAACTTCTGGTTTGCCTCCAGCCACTGCTGGACCTTAGGATAGTGTTATATAAGGTAGAAATACACAGCCTACACTCCTAAGACTCCATTTGGGTCCACAAAGTTGCTGGTCAAATATAATGATCAGCCTGATGCAAATGGAAAGGAAATCATGTTTGAACACCGTTGGTGTCACTGACATAGAATTCAAAGTGCACTACTCTGTCTCTTCACAGTTTCACATGCTTCAAGATTAATTCACACTCAGTCACAAAAGATCTTGAAAGATGATGTTGCACTTGCAATGAAGTTTATTTAAGTTGTTTTTAATGGTCCTAGGCTACATGTCACCGTAAATTCCATATAGCATATGACAGCAGTATATCAAAGCCCAGAAACTGTTCTGAAAGCAGAAGTGCTCCAGATAGTACTTGCCAAAAATTTCTTGAGATTTATCACTTAAATGTCCTGTCCAGCCTGAATCTTGTTGGTAATCACTCAATGTTGATTTTCCTCAGTCAGCCATACTTGAAGCAATAATGTATGTTTAATGTTTATAAAGACCTTGGTGTATTTATTTGAATTTGACTAATTTATATATTCCTTTATTTATCCCTTTTGAATAGATTAAAATGAATCAAATATTCCTGACATTTATAGTAATATAGTAGATGCATACAACCACACATGCATACAAACAATGGGAAAAGTATTGACCGCCTCTGACAATTATGCTTCTCTAATTAGAGAGGACGATGCTTTACTATTGCCTCTTCTGCCATGTTATATTTCTCTTTACTAATTTTGTCAGTTTCCCAGTTGATCTTGTCTCCTCATACAAGCCATAGTTACGGCCTACAAATCAAACTTTTGTAGTTTTGCATGCTAACTATCCAGATATAATACTAAAGCTTTAAGATTCAACCAGGGATTAGGTCAGGGATGGGTTCTACTTACCTTTACTACTGGTTCGCAATGGGAGCGCATGTGTGCAGAAGCTTCTGCGCGTGTACAGATCATCAATTATAACATCCGGGCGGGTGGGCAGAGCCTCCCACTGCTTTTACTACCAGTTCTAAAGAACTGGACAGAACCGGGAGCAACCCACTACTGGATTAGGTATCTGCAGCCTTAGGGTTTATGTGGTCCCAGCGGTCCTTTTTGTAGTCACTGGTTATAATTGCTCTAAATTTGATAGCTCTTTCCTGCCATATTCTGATGGGAGAAACATAAAACCTGGCAAATCATAATTTATTTAAAAAAAGAAAATTTCAAAATGTCACTCTGGACATTCCAATAAATGTGACATGGATCCATCCATTGTGAACCCTTCAGTTCTCAAATATCACCTGTGACCTTTCACCATTAAACTAATAACCTCTCTTGGGCTGAAAAAAAAATTACTAAAAGACCCTTCCCAGTTTGTCTAGCTCCTTCCAATTATTGGGAAGACCCAGGATATCTAACAGATTCTTCATCCGAACAAAAAATAAAAGAAAACAGATCTCCCACCATATTCCCATCCCTCTTCTTTACCATTGTTACACTTTGCTTTAAATGAATCCTTTTCATTTCTGAATGCTTTCTCAGTCATTTTATCTATGCTGTTATTCTTTGCCAGCCAATTTTCCAAACTGCCAAAAAGAATACTGGTACTTTAAAATCCATTATCAACCAGCATTTCCCTGCTGCAGGATACCCAAGACAATCTATAGACTCTTTCTAGTTGCTGAGTTGAGCAAGACTCAGTAGTGTTCCCGCAACATTTAATGAAGTTAACTTGCTTATCCTCTCAGCTGGTGATAGGCAACTGTGGGAGAATAGGCATTGCCTATTGTTATGATCCTCTTTTTTTTTTTTAATTTGATTTATATGCCGCCTTTCTCCAGAGACTCAGGGTGGCTTACAATGCATTAAGCAATAGCCTTCATACTTTTGTATATTTTATACAAAGTCAGCTTATTGCCCCCACAAACTGGGTCCTCATTTTACCTACCTTAGAAAGGATGGAAGGCTGAGTCAACCTTGAGCCTGGTGAAATTCGAACTTACAGTAATTGCAGACAGCTGGTGTTAATCACAATGCTTTTTTAGTCTGCTGAGCCACCAGGCCCTCTTGTTGTGGGATAGGTCTCTGATGCATCCTTAGGGCATGTAAAGCCCTAAGTCCATTGCATTTTGCCTATCACCAAAACATGACCAATGGGAAAAAATAGTGGAAATATTTACTTTATATTTTACCTTTCTATTTTTCATTTAAGATTGATGGTTCCTGCTGTACTTAGAAAGGAATGCTTCTTTTCTAAGGATCAATTCATCTCTTTGCATGGCAAATTTTTTTCTCTCCTGCTGAAGATTCAACTTCAAATTGTTGGAGTATCTACTGCTTGCTTACAAAACTTTGTGACCTGTGCAATCATTGTTTCCTTACAGATGTTTCATTACCAATGTACTGAAGATGTTACCTAGCCGGTTAATGAAATGTCTGCCAAAAAAACCCAACCAAACTCAGAGAGCACCAAGGTCCCCACTGTTCAACCCTCAGCTACAAATTTTCTCCTTTATTGTTAGTTACAAGCAAATACATATGAAAGACGTATCTTGCTCTTGTTGTTTCCTCCTTTATTGTTACTTAAAAACAAATACACACAAAAGATGTATCTTGTTCTTGTTCTTCTGAACACTGTGCAAATCTCTATATAATAAGGAAACGTCATTGACATATCAGGACTTGCTTGATCCCCAAGGGGAGCTGAAGACCCATGAAGAGCTTATGAACCAGGGCAAGAAGGTAGACTGGTGAGCTTATGCCCAAATACAGTCAAGAGTCAGAAGGGACAAAGGAAAGGAGGGAATCTATAGGTCATTACAGGAGTTAGATAAAATTTTACTGGGAATTGAAAAGAAACTACTTTCAATATGCTACCAATTATTGGTATCATGATGGATTGGTGAGGACGTGATTAAAGACACCATGATTGCCTGGCAGAGGAACCTCGGATCTTCTCCAGATCTGGACAAATGGGAGATGATATGGAACAGGATATGAAACTTACTTTGGCAACCCCCTACAAGAAAAATATTTATAAAATGGTCTCTCATTGGCATATCCACCTGACAAGAATTGCAAAAATGTTCCCGGGAGCTTCTCCGGCATGTTGGAAGTGTGGGAACAGTAATGGGACATACTACCACCAATGGTGGACCTGCCCTAAAGCAGGCAATTATTGGTCCAAGGTCCGGAACTGGATAGTGGAAATTACAAGTTATAATATAGATCTGAAACCAGAAGTTTTTTTTATTGGGAATGAAACCAGATAAAATAACTAAGGAAAAATGGTACTTGATCCTCCACATCACTACTGAGTTGGAAAATTTCAGAATGTGCAGAGGCTGATTGGTTAACGAAATTACTTAGGAACCAAAAAGATTCTGATTATTACAAATGTTGGAACCTATGGTATACAGTTGTGATCAAAATTATTCAACCCCCACTGAAATTGAGTGTTTTAGCCAGTTTGACATTAATTTTGATCATTCAGTCATCTTGCTTACATTTACATCAAAGAGGCACTTGTAGGTCAGACAAATATAACATAACATTTATAATGAAATAACCACAAATGTCGTTTCTGTGCTCACATCGTTATCAGTTTTATTCAACCCCCAAGTGACATTCAATCTTAGTACTTAGTACAACATCCTTTTACAGTTATAACAGCTTTTAAACGTGAAGCATAGCTTGACACAAGTGTCTTGCAGCGATCTACGGGTATCTTCGCCCATTCTTCATGGGCAAAAGCCTCCAGTTCAGTCACATTCTTAGGCTTGCGCACTGCAACTGCTTTCTTTAAGTCCCACCAGAGGTTCTCAATCGGATTTAAGTCTGGTGACTGCGATGGCCACTCCAAAATGTTCCAGCCTTTCCTCTGCAACCATGCTCTAGTGGACTTGGAGGTATGCTTGGGATCATTGTCCTGTTGAAAGGTCCAACGTCTCCCAAGCCTCAGGTTTGTGACGGACTGCATCACATTTTCATCCAATATCTCCTGGTACTGAAGAGAATTCATGGTACCTTGCACACGCTGAAGCTTCCCTGTACCTTCAGAAGCAAAACAGCCCCAAAGCATGATTGACCCTCCGCCATGCTTCACAGTAGGCAAGGTGTTCTTTTCTTCATAGGCCTTGTTCTTCCTCCTCCAAACATAGCGTTGATCCATGGGCCCAAACAGTTCTAATTTTGTTTCATCAGTCCACAGAACACTATCCCACAACTTTTGTGGTTTGTCCACATGACGTTTGGCATACTGCAGTCGACTCTTCTTATTTTTTGGAGACAGCAAGGGGGTGCACCTGGGAGTTCTGGCATGGAGGCCTTCATTACGCAGTGTGCGCCTTATTGTCTGAGCTGAAACTTCAGTACCCACATCTGACAAATCTTTTCTCAGTTCCTCAGCAGTCACACGGGGACTTTTCTCCACTCTACGCTTCAGGTAGCGCACAGCAGTCGAAGTCAGCATCTTCTTTCTGCCACGACCAGGTAGCGTTTCAACAGTGCCCTTTGCTTTGAATTTGCGAATGATGCTTCCTATGGTGTCTCTTGGTATGTTTAACATCTTTGCAATCTTCTTATAGCCATTGCCCTTCCTGTGAAGAAAAATCACCTCTTCTCTTGTCTTCCTGGACCATTCTCTTGCCTTCACCATGTTTGTAACCACACCAGTAAATGTCTAGAAGGAGCTGAGTATCACAGTCATTTTAAAGCTGCCTAATTGGTGCTTATTATGCTTGATTGCTGCTCGGTGACATCCACAGGTGTTTTCAATACCTGATCGAAAACACCTGAATGAACCTCTGTTCTTCAGAGTGGTAGTCTTTAAGGGGTTGAATAATTGTGTCAATGAAGAAACCACAAAAGAAACATTTACTACTGTATTACAAAAACAATTGATGTCATTTTAGTTGCATTTGGTTCTGTAAAACGTCCTTGTAGGATTTCATTCTGAATACAATTACAAATGTACACTATA
>WNWU01013616.1:2417818-2436903 GCA_012654045.1 Ptyas mucosa
AGATGGATGGATAGATAGATAGATAGATAGATAGATAGATAGATAGATAGATAGATAGATAGATAGATAGATAGATAGATCTGGATAGATAGATAGATAGATAGATAGATAGATAGATAGATAGATCTGGATAGATGGATGGATGGATGGATGGATGGATGGATAGATAGATAGATAGATAGATAGATAGATAGATAGATAGATGATAGATGATAGATGATAGATAGATAGATAGATAGATAGATAGATAGATAGATAGATAGATAGATAATATAGCTATATGGATATATTTATAAGAGAGAGATGATGTAGATATAGATAATATAGATAATATAGATAAAATATAGATTAGATAAAGATATATAGATATATCACATCCAACTATAGCACACCAAAATGAAGGGGAAAAAGACTCAGGCTTTTCTACTTTATGTTTCCAACACCAAAATTTGGAATGTCGCCATAAACAAAATCTATTCATCCATCCATTTGATCCAATGTTGTTCATACTAATTGGTGCTAAGAACGTTCAAGGATTTCAGAAAGGAATATATCCAGTCCTACTACAAGATATCAAGAATTAAATATGGGATCTTCTGCAGTCGAAAAAGGTGCTCTACCTTCAGGTTATAGGCCCTCACAAGCTGTTGTTTATCTACATATATCATAGAAAGAGAGAAGGAGTGGTCTTGAGTAGACAAACAATAATAGTTAAAGTAGAAATTCTTTTCTAAATTGTCTATAGGGAAATTGTAATCTCCTTGAAAACAGTAGACAAGTAGCTACCAATTCTTTTCAAGCTGGGTCATTTAGCTATCAGTATTTGATCATCTAATTATTTGAATCAGTGTCCATATGTCAGTTTTAAAAACAATCTTTTCATCTTTTCCTGAACAGCTCAGAGATTAAGTATGTGAAATCGTCCTTTTTCTTACAATTTCTAAACATATTCACATGCATTCTTAGGAAATGAAAGCCACCTGAGAATCTTCTCAAATTGCATCAAATACTTAATGACATCGATTTCCACATCTCATTTCTCTACTTGTTCCTACCTATAATAGAAATGAATGAAAGAATAAATAAAAAGTGTCAAATCCTTTAGTATAATAACCAGCCTTTACTGCACATGTTGCATTTATTCATTTGGTATAGCTATTTTTCCCCCCCAGACTAAGAAGATGTCAGGCAAAATGAAGTCAAAGTAAAATTGTCACTGAAGAATGGTAAAAATTGTAATATTAACTCTGGCACAAATTGCATACAATCCAAATTTATTGTTCTGATGTTGATAAAATCAAATGGAATAAAATAAAACCAGCTTAAAATGGTGATTCTAAAAGGTTTCTTCATCCTCTTTTTATTTTCCTCCTACATTAAAGACACCCCCCATGTCACGATCTTTAAATAAAATGATTGTTTGAAGTAGATAGATCCATCTTCATTGCCTATATCCGTAATGGCGAACCTATGGCACGGGTGCCACAGGTGGCACATGGAGCCATATCTGTGGGCACGCGAGTGTTGCCCTACTCAGCTCTCACGTGCATACATGTGCCAGCCAGCTAATTTTCGGGCCTTCTGGACCCACCTGAAGTCAGGAAATGGGTTGTTTCTGGCCTCCGGAGGGTCTCCCGGGTGGGGGACGGAAGGCCATTTTCGCCCTCCCCAGGCTCCAAGAAAGCCTCTGGAGCCTGGGGAAGGTGGAAAATGGGCCTACCAGGCCCACCGTGCCATCGCATGCCAAAAGTGGGTGTTGCGCAGGGGGGTCACGCGTGCATGGAGGGGGGGTTTGGGCCGCATTGAATTATGGGTACGGGCACATGCATGCGCAATCCCCTGCATGATCTCCACTTTTGGCACGCGACAGCAAAAAGGTTAGCCATCACAAGCCTATATATTTCACCAACTACTGGAATATAGGGTTTTTTTTTTTAATCACTGACATTTACATTTGCACTTAATTTAATTTGCATTTATATTTTTTCAACCAGTTTGAAAAAACATACAGTGCTCTTTTGTTCAGGGCTGAACTTTTCATGGGTGGAATGTGATTCTCTGGTACTCATCTGGTTACGAGGGCTGTTTATGAATGTCTGCCTATTATTGTTCAATCTACATCTTCCCAGGAGTTTGCAGCTTTCTTAGCTACCAATGCTTAAACTAGGTTAGATAAAACTAAGAAAATGCCACATCAGATCGGGAAGTACAAATAGACAAGAATGCTAAAATGTGTAACCGTGAGAGATAAAATGTGTAACCAAGTCCTAAATATTCTAAATCGCCCATGAAATTAGTTTTGAAAAAAAGAATCTTTTTTTCTTTCATAGTAGGGAAAGCCTTTCATAAATTGGAAGATAGATTATGGAAATAAAGTGATTTTCATTCAATGTTGGTAGCACTTGCATTTGGATCATCTCCATTGACTGCCAAGACACCCAGAAGACATATGAAAGCAAAAGACAGGTTTCATGAGATCACAATCTTCCTTTTTTATAGCAATACAGTATCTTGTCTGACTTACTATGGCAAAATCAACTTGTCCAAGACAAATGACATACAGTACACTAGCATCTTCCAAGTGAAATTATATCATAGTACTGTGTTTCTCCAAAAATAAGACCCTGCCTTATATTTTTTTGAACCCTGAAATAAGCGCTTGGCCTTATTGCCATGTGCTCAAAAGCACAATTGGGATTATTATCAGGGGATGTCTTATTTTGGGGAAAACAGGGTACTATTATAGGAAAAAACCCACATTACTTATTCCAGATGTATGCTTACAATTTAAAAAAAAATACAGGAATGGGAGGGGGGAATCTCATCTGGCCAAATATATCTGATGATTTCTGAAAATTATTCAAACAATACAGGTGATCCTCGATTTGCAACCATAATTGAATTAATAGTTTTGGTTGTAAGTCAGAGTAAATTTTAACAGGATCACTACAATTTATGATTGTTTTTACATTGGTAATAAAATGTATCAGTAGGGTCTTTAAGCAAAATTATGTAGTTGTTAAGCAAAACCAGCATATTCAATGGGTTGGGTTTTTTTTTTCATTTTATGCTGGAAAATGGCGAGAAAAAACCCATTGCAAATAATGATAATGGCACTTCAGGATATCAGAAGTCAAGTGCCGAGTGCCTGAAATCCAGTCATGTGACTGGGGGGCGGGGGAAACATGTCATTTTACAATGGTTGGAAGTGCTTTACAGCAGGGATCTCCAACCTTGGCAACTTTAAGACTTGTGGACTTCAACTCTTAGAATTTTGGGAGTTGAAGTCCACAAGTCTTAAAGTTGCCAAGGTTGGGGGTGCCTGTAAAGCATCCTTTCTGAGGCTATCGTAACTTTAAACAGTGGTTAAGTAGCCAGTTGTTAGGGCAGGACTACTTGTAACATTAAAATATCTTAATAACAGTCTATAAGGATGAGATGGGTAGATGTGATTGTACAGGTTTCCAATAATTATAGTGGGTTAGTGAAATTAGGAAACAGAACCAAAACTGGAAACCAAGGTACATAATTATACCAGAAGACAGATAATGACTCATTTTCCATTTCTCTCTTATCTGATTGTTATTGTGTAAACTTTAGTAGGAATGACAGTGGTAAATGATAGCAAAATGACCTGCATTGCAGAGCCTAGTTTGAAAATCCAAAACATAAATGTCTTCAAGCATTAGGGATTTGGGGACTCTGCATTGTCTTTATCGGTGACCTATAAGTTTCAGAAGTACTACATATATGCTATATTCACACTAAGCTATGGATCAACCAAAATTAAACTACAATTATTACATTTATATAATGCTATGCCAAAGACCACAGCTAGCTTCAAACAATACTAAACATAAAACAAATCAATTGTAGCTAAGCGTGATGCATTTACAATTATTTTTTCTGATTTCTTTGCTGAAAAAAATGTTTATTTCTTTGAATGCTGATGCATGATAGATATTATTTCAGAGGTGGTATTCAGCAGGTTCTGACCAGTTCTGGAGAACTGGTAGCGGAAATTTTGAGTAGTTCGGAGAACCCATAAATACTACCTCTGACTGACCCTGTTCCCATCTATTCTCTGCCTCCCGCATCCCAGATAATCAGTAGGAAATGGGGATTTTGCAGTAACCTTCCCCTGGAGTGGGGAGGGAATGGAGATTTTACAGTATCCTTCCCCTGCCATGCCCACCAAGCCACACCCACCAAGCTATGCCCACAGAACCAGTAGTAAAAAAATGTGAATCCCACCACTGTACTATTTGATATTTATTTAAAATTATGTACCATACCTTAATAAATTTCATCCTGTTTAGAAGCAGATCATTACATGCACACTATTGGAAATATATCATACTCTTATCAATGTAAATTTTTATCCAGAACAACGCATGCTTTAATCCTCATACAAGTTCCACTGAATTGGCAGTATGTTTCTGTTTGAAGGAAATTCTATTCAAGGGTCACTATCCAAGGCAGTAGCTGAATGAGAGTCACTTTTATTTAATGTACTAAATTGTTGTCATTCATTTTTCTAATGCTCTCAGCACTTGAAACCTCTCAAGGATCTACACAAATATTTTTTAAGATTAAATCTTATCAAGTGCTCCTAAGTCAAACTTCTGTTTATCTGCAGCTATTATATTCCTGGGTGGAAAAATAAAGCAAAAATATAACCTCGAGCACAATTAGAATCTTAGAATTTTACTTGTGTCCTTTCCCAGGTTTTTGGTCATGAAAGTATATTTGAATGGATCATCCATCTGCCCATAAATCAGCTGACATGTCTGCAGGTGTGGCTTTATAAAACTACAGAATATTATTCTCAAATAATATTTTCATTATGTTCTTTCAGAAAAATTGGAGTAAGTCAAAATATCATCAGCGGGGGGGAAAAGCCTGAAAAAGCATAACAAAACCTTACTACTGTAGCTTTTCAGATGAGTCAGAAATCTGATCTTTGTGGCCATTTGGATTTAGCAATAACTCATAGTGAGCAAAGAAAGGTTTACCGTGTTTCCCCCCAAAATAAGACCTCCTCAAAAATAAGACCTCCCCCGAAAATAAGCCTTCCCCTGAAAATAAGCTGTCCCCAGAAAATAAGCCCTCCCCAAAAATATTTAAATGCATGCGCTATTTCTTCTGGTTAGGGTTAGGGAGAGAGAGCTGGAAATGAGGTAAGATGGCAAGAGGAGCCCCGTCTTGTTCCACGCACCCCAAAATAATAAGACCTCCCCAAAAATAAGGCCAACTGCTTATTTCCGGGTTCAAAAAAATATAAGACTGGGTCTTATTTTCGGGGAAACACGGTATCAAAGAGATCATATATAGTTATTGAAGAAGACAAAACTTTTATTATTCTATAAAATTTCCATAACAAAAATAGAAAAAAGAAATTTTCTCTATCTGGAAAATAATCCCAGATGTGTGATTGCTACTAATGGCTGAAGTTTAAGAAATGTTGCCTAATTCACAAGCTACTATTGATCACTGTTTGACTAATGCATGCTGAGCTTTCAGGTCCAAGATCCTTTTAGATTACTATCTTCAATTTATACCTAATTTATTTTCCAAATGTTTTCTGAAATCCAACCAGGCCAATATACTAAGTCAATCAATCTAGGAAAGTCACAGAGTTGGTGTAAGAGATTAGGGATATCAAAAGCAAACTTTCTATGGAGATTCTCAGTCATCCAGGTCAGGATTGTCCCAAAAGTGCTTTTTCAAGAGGCAACTGGATTTCCTTGTTTTTTCCTTTTCTTTTGAAGTTTTGCTTCTCATCAAAGAAGCTTCTTGGATCAGAAGCAAAACGTCTTCGAAGAAAAACCAGAAAGTCCAGTTGCCTCTTGAAAAAGCGTCTTTGAGGCAAAAGCAAAGTTGTACATTACATGCTCTAACTTCATAAGCTACTAATAAAGGGAATATTTTTTCTCAGGGTTGACATGAGGAATCCTTGGTGCTCTCTGAGCTTGGTTGTTTTCTTGCCGACATTTCATTACCGAAACTAAGTAACATGTTATCTAGTTTGGTAAAGAAATGTTGGCAAGAAAACAACCAAGCTCAGAGAACTTTATAAGGGTTTCTACTTACAACCACAGAGACAAACAGACAATTAAAGAACTCAAATGTTAAAATTACATTGCTTTTTAAGCCCTATATGACATTCCAAAAGCAAGAGAGCAGAGCTTGAGACCAGGCAACAAGGAACCAGTTCAGCAGTCTTTTTGTCCAATTTGAAGGTGCCAAAATAAAAAGTTTCATAAATCTGCAAAAAGTACATGCAATTCACTGAATGCAATTGATGCCATCGTGGACGACAGGTTCAGAAGTTGCAGTAAATAAATGAACTTGCTTTATGTAAAAGAAAACAATATTAAAGTTTACCTTTCCAATGTAATTGAACAGCCAAAGAATTGCTTTCAACAATAATAAAACTGAACAACAAAGATAAAATATTTAAAACATTTACCTACTATTTGTATGAAAAGTTCAAAATGATTTATATCAAATTTTAAGAGTAATAAAAGAATAATGTTAGTTATCATATGTAAAATGGAATTAAATTGAAGATTAAAAGAACAAAATTATAAGAAAACATGAATTTACTGACTGCTCAGGTTTATAATATAGATGGCAGTCTAGTAACTAACACTGAAGAAATTTGGGGGCTTTTTATGCCAATAAATAAACCTTTAACCTCTCCTATTATCTAATTAGTGACAGCTCCCAACTGAGCACAATATGTGCCAGTAGGTGCCTGATCAACTCATCTTGTCAAAACCTTGGCCACTTAATTCTCTACCTGTTGTAGATTGTAGATTTAATATAAGGATAGACCTACACAGAGCACATCACAGTAACTCATGTAATTACAGTAATCAATTATGTTATAATGAAGGCTGGCTCAACTCATCTCAGATAGAAATGTATTTAGTTTGCAGATTCATCAAATAAAAGTCACTAAGTAATAAGTTTTTGAGCCTGTAAATCTTTGGCTACTCAAGCACTTGAAAAATCTCCACTCATTCCTCAGGATATTATCGCAGAAGCCATCCTAATAATTACCCATAAAATAATCTAGTTACACAACTCCAGATGCATCCTTTTTTAAAACCCTTCCTTTTCTTTCTTCTTGATCCTTTCATTCATTCAATGAAATAACCATGCTGTTTGTATTCTCAAAGCTATGGAATTTCACCTATGTTTTGTGCTTATTACCATTTCACTGTATATTATGCAATAACTTTCCGAACGTTTCCTAAATTGATAAACAATTGTCAACTTATAAATTACTATATTTTAGCTTATGAAAATTTTACTATAATTTTTTCTATAGAACTGTACATTATTTTTTAATTCTATTTTATATTTTAAAAATCTATTTTAAAAAAATGTAGTTCAGATCTTCGCATTATTGTTCAAATAACAAATATAGTTAGACAATTAAACAACTGTACAGATAATTTGAGAATAGCTTCTTGTTCTATTATACACAAATTTATACATTTGAGCAATTTCCTAATATTTCATCAAATTACAAACAGATGGAGTATAATCTTTTTACAATATCTAAGACAGTGCTAGTGACAAATTCATATCGCTTGGCAATCATACAAGACACTAGCATCAATAATATTCCATTTGAAATAATTGAAAAGTATTTAATTACAAGTGCTATAGTGTGTGTGTTTGTGTGTGTGTATAGTTGTTTATATATGTGGACAAGTACATGTTGTTGCAAATAAATCTCACAGTCCGGTGAACCAAAATCTGCTTTGTGCAAGAAAACAGACCCTTTTTCTCATCAATTGTTCATCAACACAGATGAGACAAATGTTCCTTAAGAAGGAAAATTCCCTTATCTAATATCAGCATATAAGTGAATCCTGAAAAATCTGGAATGAATATATTGTCAGGGTTTCGACCAATGCCTTAATTAAAACATGAATCTCAAGCCAAGGTTCAAAAGAAATCCAGTTATTTATTAGGAGCATCATGTCAGCACATACCAAGTGAAGCCAACTCTGACCTCACTTAATTCATGCCTTGGCTCTGACCCTGTTTCCCCCATTCCTCAAGGTGTGTCATCAGTCACATTCCCCAACAAAGCAATTTTGCGGGTTGTAGAAGTCACTCCTTCCAGCCACTGTGGATCTCCGTGGACATGGCCTTGACATTTGTCGGCTGGAATGTGCTTTGTTTTGACTGAGGTGCAAATTCCTCGATAGAGCTGCGAGGCTCGATTCCTCATCCCCCTTGCCTATGGCAACTCGAGATGTCAGGAAGGCTTCGCGAGTTGACATATATCTTGTTTGGATTTAGTTTCTCTCAAATTCCCTCCTTTCATCCTCTCAAATTCAATCCTTTTATAACCTCAGATTACATGGAAATATTTAAAATGTCTAATCTTGAATTTTCAGGAAAAGATAACTTCAGTTCAACAACATCAGAACACATATGCAATATATGACCTCTCCAGTTAGCCAATATCATATAGATATTAAATAATGCAGTAGACCATGGGACAAACTCACCATGTCATGTTGTGCATGTGATGTTTCACAATGTTTTTCCCATCACCCAGCTGGGGTGGGTGTGGCCTGCCCACAATGAATCCGCCTTGCAGGCCACCAGTTTGACACCCCTGGAGTAGACAGTATGGAACCTTATCCAAAGGAAATTCTGAAAGTTGTGCAGATCTCTCCCAATACCCTCTGATAGGAACACTTCCACAAAGCTAAAAGCAGAACCATTACAGAGAACATCCTCCCATTTCTAGCTCTTTCAAATGCTCTAAATGTTAGTAGAGTCAAATCTGCTTAGGGATCTAGAAAGATTAGTAGAATAAAAATTTGCCTTTCTATGGTAACAACGGACTATAAGAGATTATTTATTATATCCGTGCCAAAACTCAAACTGGAAAAGTTCTAAACAATCCCTTGTCTCTGAATTCTTGCTCTTTTGATCAGAAAGCATAGAAAAGATACCAATAAAGGTAATATGTGTAGTTTAGGATTGCAATGAGGGGTCCTTGGTGCTCTCTGAGCTTGGCTGTTTTATAGCAGACATTTCAGTATCCGAACTAGATAACATCATCAGTTCTAGTCTAGCGAGAAAACAACCAAGCTCAGAGAGCACCAAAGACCCAAACATTGAAAAGAGGTACAAAATGGTTTAATAGATTTATAGAGCCACCAAAATTCAGTGTGATTTGAGACTTATTATCACTTGTAATGCATAATTCTGCCTCACTCTTATGTCCTCAATATTAGAGGTTGGAACAATTCCTCTTGCATCACCACCATCTTCTGAAATTGACTCCTTCAAAGATTGGAATTCTGGAATGTCAGAAGATCATTTTTGGTGCTTATTAACTGATTGCTTCTGGAATCTTCAGATGAAAACACAAAGCACTTCCTATTTCTGTATAAAAAGTATACTAATATTACCTTTGGATTGGCCTATTTCTTATAACTTCATGGATATATTTGTCATTTTCTGGGCAATAATGCTGAAATGGTTTGCCGCTGCCTTGTTCCAGGATGTGTTTTTACAACTTCACAGTCTGATTTACAGCTCTGATATTTTCTGATAAATTCCCATCTAAGTACTAATTCAATCCTGCTTTATTTTCAAGATAACCCAAGTTACCACCTAAATGTTACCACCTAATAAGACATTATTGAATGTGCTAAAATCCAATAAAACAGCAAGACATGGATACCATACTTGCATTAAATCTGAGACACCAGGCTTCCTCTCCCAGTTCTACATTTAGTTGTCTTGGATAAGCAAACGTAATTGTACTCACTTTAACATATTCTTCTAATACAGTATTTTATGTTGCATTTTACACTTCGTAGACAGGTTTTACTGTTTTTAACTCAAAAACAATAGTGCATAATGTACCCAGGAGATATAATAGTGTGTGCATCTGCATAGATATGTCTCTTATGTGAATAAATCCATCTATAAAGAGAAGACCTGTACTAAAATTGAAGCTGATTATTTTTAATGAGTTTTATTACTTAACGTGGTAAAAGACTTGAATGGAAAAATACAGCTTAGTGTTTTCAGCTTTCTTGAATCTTCTGAATTTATTCTGTAAGGTGCTGACAATGATGCAGCTAAAGAAGAACAATTACAACTACATTCTAGCCAGCTCTCCAAATTCAAGTGCACTGAATGAGATGATAAATTGAAATTTTCACAGTGTAGTAATCACATACCTTGGTAAAAATGAAGCAGACTGTGACATATAATGTAAGATCTACAATCTCAACTGTTGGAGCTGCAACTCTCTGGAGAACTAGCTGTCTAGTATATCTGCATGAAATTTACAAATATAGTCTTAATCATGTTTATACTATATATAATTATAATTCAGATGATCTGTTAAATCTGCATTTAAATTTAACCAGCCTGATCATAATACCATACGGCAGCTGGATTATTGAGTCACCACCTTAAAAAATGCAATATTTTCTCCACTTATATACACTTTGTGGTTATATTCATGCCAAATTAAAATTAATCAATTTTAATTGATTATACTGCTTAGCAGTATATTTCTAACAAATATGCAAAGTTAAGGAGCACTTTCAAAATTTCAGTCTTGATTTGCCTATATGTGATCACATATGGAGATCTGGAAAAGAATTCTAGCATTTTCAGACTTCAGCTGTGAAAATGTAATAGTCTTTTGATAACCTGGATATAATAAATAATAATTCTATTAACATCCGGATAGAAGTAAAACTTTAAACATTGTAAATGTTACATAGAAGAACTGTAAAATAAAGAGAAACAAAAGCATCCTAAATTATCACTTTCAGAGAACATGTTTTTTGAAGATGCATTGATATTGTCAACTATGAAGGAATGCCTAATGGATCTTGGGAAGAGATGAGGCAACAAAACAGTTAAGAGAGGAAACAAGAGGAAACCACTCCAGAAGATATTTTTGAATCCAGTGAGAAAGAGACTCAAGAATAACTCCCTTTTAATTACCCTAGATACTGCAATATAAAATTTGTATGGGAAAATACTGTGGTAGGCATTCAATATTCTGTGACCTAACTGTGATAGCAATAAAGATTTCCAAAGTGTCTGAGCTTGTCCGCCTTTCAGGCCTCAGCACTAACTGAGAATAAATATTTAAACACTTTCTTCTGCTCAGCGAAATAATTTGAGAATATCAACTATTAGTTAACTTGTTTATGTATGATGAAGAGAATTATTGCTAAACATTGATTTTACTGATATAGGTTACTTTTTCTTGTACTTTACATTTGTCCAAGCACCAAAATAAATAGTAGTTTTTCAGAGATATACAGTATTAAGTGTGAAGGAAGACTACTAACTTTAAGCTAATGATGGCAAATATGCTGCAAACTTGTGCTTTTAGGTAGAGTAACCAAAATCAATTAAATCAATTTGCCTTTAGAGATTTTTCCATGCAATCTAAGACATTTCTTTATTAACATTTTATTGTATCAAATTAATTAACAAGAGAAAAGATACACGCACTCACATGCATGCACCCACAATAGTATTAACAAAAGAATTTTAGCAAAAAATTAATAATGGAAAAGGAAGAGCAAGGAAAATTGTATCATAAATGAATAAATCGGGGGGGAAAGAGTATATTGTTGAATAATCTTTCTCTTGTGTCAAATGACTTCTCCAGAACTGACTTGTGCAAAAGTAATAATGCTGTCAGAGGCCCAGTTTATTCCACAATTGATTTACACAGTTTATAAACTGTGCTTATCCCATAAAATAAGGTTTTCATGGATAAAAGACTCCAAATTATACCTGCAATTCAATTTTATGTATTGTAACAGAAAGATTTTATTACCATAGCTGCCTCAGGTACATTGTTCCAAGGGTGCAATGCTCAGGAACAGGATTTATCAGGGGAATGTCAGCAAAAGTCACTGTTCTGCCAGAGCTTATGATCTCGCACTACTTCAAGAAACTGGATTTTGACTTTGAAAATAATTCTTTTCCTGCCGGAATTCTCGCACTTTGCAGGGTTTTTTTTTTTTCTTTTTGGTCTCCTCATTATAAAGGATGAAGAATCTAGATGCTGGATTAGGAGACACTTCATCAAAATCAAAACTTCCCATGTATACCACCCAGAGATATCAAGCTTGAAGAAGTCTTTTAAGTCAAAGGAAACAAATAAATAGTCATTAAAATTCAAAGAAAAATATATACCGTACTTTAGTAGGCAGTTCTGCACACTTAAGGTACGATTAGGCAAATGTTTTATGTTTTGCTGTTTCTTTGGATAGTGAAGTATAAAATTACCATAATGCATCATAATCTGAACTGCCTATGGTTCTTATATTGAAATAGACAGTTGCTATATGCCTTATATAACTATTAAAATAAAAAAATAGTTCATTTCCAGCATAAAATGCTAAATATTGGAGTTGGAAGTCACCATCTCTCTCTCTCTCTCTCTCTCTCTCTCTCTCTCTCTCTCTCTCTCTCTCTCTCTCTCTCTCTCACACACACACACACACACACACACGCGCGCGCGCGCGCACACACACACACACACACACAATCACTTTTGTTGCATGTAAATGAAAGATGAACAGCCAAGAGCCCTGGTAGCGCAGCAGACTAAACCACTGTTATTAACTTCAGCTGCCTGCAATTACTGCAAATTCAAATCTCACCAGGCTCAAGGTTGACTCAGCCTTCCATCCTTTCTAAGGTAAAATGAGGACCCAGATTGTGGGGGCAATAAGCTGACTTTGGATAAATATACAAAAGTATGAAGGCTATTGCTTAACGCATTGTAAGCTGCCCTGAGTCTTTGGAGAAGGACAGCATATAAATCAAATTTTAAAAAAAAAGAAGTACCGTAATGATTAAGAGAAAAGAGGAAGGAAGGCTCTTTGGAGGCTTTGAGTATAGGGTACTCAAAGTAATTCTGTCATCTTGCAGAACAGTAGAAAAATATTTAATAAGAATAAAAGTTCTCCTAAGGCTTTATATAGAAGAAGGGGAAAAAATCAGATTCTGTGGAGGGGAAGGGAGATTAAGTTCACTAGCTCTGATCCCTTCACGTATTGAGAACCACTACCTGCACTGAGGAGCCTCCTCTACTCAAGAATTATGCTGGGCTTTGACTGTAAAAAAGATTTGACGATCTACTCAAGTAGGCTCTTTACATGATTAATGATCTTAACTATCCATGAATAGAATAAGCTCTCCATTAAGACTGCTGTTCTGTACATGTATAGAACTTTCAAAGGGAGCATAATGATCACACTCAATTGAACAGAATCTGTAAACAAATTTGAACATAAACCAAAGATGAAAAGTGTGGTGTTTCTGCTAAAATGATGCCATTGATTCTGAAGACCATCACAAACCAAAGGCTCAAAATTCACAGTTTCGTAGTAATCTGTTTTGGCACTACAAATAATACATTCCTTCTGGAACTTCTTAGGCCAAAAAGTCACATTAATATTTAGCAATATGTTTGTGTTTTTCAAGGAAATTGGATAAAGGAAGGGAACAGATTGATAACTCCAGGAAATAGAAAGCAAAATTGGTTACACATCTCCCAGTTTCTAGTGACATTGTATGCATATTTAATGATGTGTACTACAACATTCTTGCTTCTTTAATAATAATTATTATTCATGTGGTCCATCACTTCTGTAGATTAGCATTTTGGATGGAAGTTATGTTCTAATCGTCAATTCCTGTTTTGTACAAGAGAAGACTGTTGCAGAAGAAAAAATAGTGATCCAGTATAAGCAATGGATATCTTAAAGTTTCTTTATTAAAATACCCTATAACAATAATTACTAATAATTACAATAATTATAATAATTTCAGGCAAACTGACCAGGACTCCCAGGAGCAATAGATGGAATTTAGAAGATACTATAAGCTTTTTAAAAGTATGCAGTGGCTCAGTGGCTAAGACGATGAGTTTGTCGATCGAAAGGTCGGCAGCTCAGCGGTTCGAATCCCTAGTGCGGCATAATGGGGTGAGCTCTCGTTACTTGTCCCAGCTTCTGCCAACATAGCAGTTCGAAAGCACGTAAAAAAATGCAAGTAGAAAAATAGGGACCACCTTGGGTGGGAAGATAACAGCGTTCCATGCGCATTTGGCGCTGAGTCATGCTGGCCACATGGCCACAGAGACGTCTTTGGACAGCACTGGCTCTTTGGCTTTGAAACGGAGATGAGCAATATACCCCCTAGAGTCTGGAACAACTAGCCCATATGTGCGATGGGAACCTTTACCTTTACCTTATAACCTTCTTAATCCCTGGCCTCTGGTACTAGAACCTTCTTAATCCTGGGAACAGTCATAAATAATTAATTAAATTACATGGACAGGAAAAGTCCTCACTCCATATTGGCAATAAGGCGAGAGTATGTTTGAGACTGGTACTTTCATCTGGTCAAAACTTTAATCTACAGCCCTTTCTATTTTGATAAATTGACCCTTTTTCATACTTCTCTCCAAAATGCAAGTCCGCATTTACTATTGGCCTTTACTGAATGCACTTAGTCACTTCAAACTGAATTACAATATCCAGTCAAAGTTTATGTACAGTCTAACACAAGAAAAAGGCCAATCATACAATAAATATGAGATAACATTTTTTTTTTAATTCAAGAAAATTCTGAGATAATTAACACCTAACAATTAATAGCACGAGGGAGGAACCAGATGGCTTTTAAGTATTCTAGCTGTTGATAGAAATTTGGCAACCTTCTTACAGGTTTTTCAATGATCAGCCAAAACAAGCATAGCAGTCTCTTAGTCACAATGGCAATTAAAGTTATTAACAAGAATTAAGTTTGGAAATATTAAGTTCAATCACCATTGGATGTACAATGGATATTTTAATAGCACACATGAAACAGATTCATCTCCATATCTGAACAGAAACAAGTATAGCTTTCTTGCAGAAGGCTTAGATATCTAACAGTTGTTTCTCTTCAGATTGTAAAATTCTTTCACCTTTTACAATATCAAAGGCCAAATCCTACTTACTTTTTTACTTATATGCAATCGTCTTTTCACACAGGCATAATGATTTAAGCATAAAAATCATTTCTTAACTAAGCCATCTACTGTTAAAAATAATTTTTAATGTCCACCAAAGAAAATCATCAAACTGAAGCAAGAACAAAGCAAAAAAAGTATTAAATAAAAGGCAACATAAACAATACTGTTTGAAAAATCTTTTGACGAAAGCCAACCTCCCAAAATCTTAGTAAAACCTAAGGACATTTAGCAACAAGATAACAAAAATAAATCACTAATGTTTTACATGCTGCTTTAACAGCCTCGTGTTCTTTCAGGCTAAGTGAAGACAGTAACTTCATGTCAGCAGTTAGTTTCTATTGCCGATGTCTTTATACAAAAAACTATTCTAGTAAGAGATGATGAACAGCACGCGGTCCTGCTGTTTGTGCACCTGTGACCCAGGGGGATGACTTAGTAAATGTTCTACAAAGGTGTATTCTGAAGCACAGGAATAAGTGATTATGAATAGTAGAAATTGCACTGCGTGTAAGTGGTACAGGAGCACCAATAGCAGCTCTCTGACTCCAATCACCCTGCATTTGAGAAGCAAGGTACACAAAGGGAATTCTAAATATGTTCACTTGAATATATAATTATGAATACTGAGAAGATCAAAAATTAAGTGGATGGGGCAGAGAAGCCACAAATTGCCCCCTACAACTTACATTTCTGGATGACTTCCATTATTGCATAATATATTAACAGAGTTTGACTGATATGGCAAGCAGAATAGGTAACTAATTGGGCATTTTGAAAAGTGTCTGGAAATTACTAGGGAAGGGAGGGGGAGGGGAGGGGAGGGGAGGGGAGGGGAGGGGAAGGGAAGGGAAGGGAAGGGAAGGGAAGGGAAGGGAAGGGAAGGGAAGGGAAGGGAAGAACTTTAGGTAGATAATTTTATATCTGGTCCAAATCTATTCAGTGTCTATTTCACAGATGGTAGCAACTGCTGTCATAGTTATGCAACATGGGGATAATGAATTCATATTGTGTGATACAAGATAAGAATTTGGTAGACGCTGCCTTTCACACAAAACTAAATGTAAAATGCTAAGATCTGCCATGGAATTATATATTGTCGCAAAAAATCCATACAATATACAATCCATTCTACATATAGACACTGTACATATTTAGCCATTAGATTATCTTTCTGGGTCTCTTCTGTACACAAATGAGTCATTTTGGTGTTGCCCTCATGGCCCTATAGACTCATGCAGCTTACATGGAGATTGGGGATTTTCAGTACTATAAAGATAGGGCAGTTGTTATTCATTAGAAGACTTCCTGCCTTGTCCTGAAAGTCAACTCTTGGGGATTTCTTTTTCTTGAAGGCAAGGCTGGAAGTCCTGCCAATGAATTCTTTATTTCCTGTTATTATTTAAATTCAGTCCAAGGGATGACTTTACCATGTTAGATTTGAACTGATTCTGAAGTGATATGATGGTATGAAATCATGGCTTCAGGATAAAGGAAGAATTCCCAGGAGATGAATGTTGGATCCTTTATCTTTCCTTATCCTCCCCAGCCTTAGGACAAGCAGTGAAAACATTTGCATGATTGCATGAAACTACTGCAAAAGTAAAATCATTTGAAAATGTTCTTGCATTAAGAGAGAGAGAGAGAGAGAGAGAGAGAGAGAGAGAGAGGGAGAGAGAGAGAGAGAGAGAGAGAGATTCTAACATATTCCTTCCACATTTCATTGCTATACCCTGGATTTCCTTTGGTTTGCTGGATTTAATCATTTCAATAATGGAAGACAAGATGAAGAAGATTAAAGATTAAGGACAAAGTCAGTGCTACCATAAAGCTACAGCAATTGGTAGGTACCTGATGAGGCAAAACTAACATCACTGTGGACAGTTCTTCAGGACAATTTATTTCCAAAATTTGATGTGTCTACATCTCCTAAGTAAACTAGTGGTGGTGGAGAATGCCAGTATTGAACTAAGTCTGAATCACTAGTATATATCTTGTTTATATAAGAACATAAAGAGCTCAATGTGCTATTCTTGAGGAGGAAAAAGGGGGCTTGAAATCCTTTTAAATATTCCTCAGTAGAAAATATCTATGAAAAAGGATAATTCCAGTGTGACCTGCTGAAAAATCCTAATATATAATTACCATCAACAATAACAGACGTGATAATTTGGGGGGGGGGGGACCAAAGTTCTCCAAAGAACATTAAACTATATGGATAGAGTTAAATGAAAAGCATTTCCAGAAACTAAAGAGTTGTGCTATGCAGAAAAGAAATAAGAGTAGCTTATTTTATTGTCTGGTACTTTATAATCTTTTAAGTTAATTTTATTTCTTCTCTGAACCTTCAGCATCCTAAACATGGGAGATCATGAAGACGTCTGGGAGCTTTACAAAGTCTTTTCAAAAGGATATTTTTATTAACAGTTTTGATTATATAGAAATCCAAATACAAACCAAACTCAGAGAGTGAGAGAGACAGAGAGAGAAAATACGCCAACACTGGAGGTTTTTAAGGCGAGATTAGACAACCATTTATCTGATATTGTACAGGGTCTCCTACTTGAGCAGGGGGTTGGACTAGAAGACCTCCAAGGTCTTTTCCAATTCTGTTATTTTGTTAAATCATTAAATTTCAGTCCTTGTGACAACAATAAGTCTGTAAAGAATTACCAGAGCTTCTAGAAATATGTCCATAAAGGGTTAGCAGAGCCTTAACTCAAAATGTGATCAAACAAACTAACTTTATATTCCTTCCTTTTACTTCTAGTAGCCTTGATCTTTAATTCATTCAATTGTTGCCATAGAATTTTATCTCCATATTTTCTTTTTCCCATCCCAAAGGCTTATTTGAGGCTTTAGGATTCCTCTTTGTAAATCCCATAAAAATTATCCAGGTCATTTTTTTGGCTTATCATTTATAGTTCTACATTAATTTTCAAAGCTTTAATCAACTCTCTTGAACATCCGTAGAAAGTCCTTATCTGGGTCACTTCCTTGGTTTGTCATTTGTGTTTTCACATTACCTGCCTTGTTATCTGTCTTGTAATCCATACTTACTTTATTATCCAGTCTTTTTGGTTCTAATATTTCTACATCAGGCAAAATTCATTTCATATCTGTCATGCCTTTATTAAAAACTTTTGGACATAATCTATCCATAGAAGCAAACAACATTGATCACACTGTATCTGGTAATTTTTCATTCTTCAAAAATTTCTAGGGGTATATTTCAAATGTAAGAATATTTTCTGTTGCTTTACAAATCTCTGTATATTAACCAAAAAGAAAAGGTAAGCTTTTACTGCTTTCTCTTTCTTTTTCTGCCTGGAATATTTAGTCCCCTCCAATTTTCTAAGTCATAAAGTCTCAGATCTATGTTATGGCTTAGATTACACAAAACAATTTGGTTACCACAAATGACTCTTTATTTATCTAATCATTTCCAAAATCTTATAGTAAAAGTAATAATATTCCAAATTTGTCTGGACTGTTCATTCATGTATAATTTTCTTGGGTCAAAGATTTAGCTTTTTGCTGTTTATTTCCAGTTCTTTAAATTCTTTTTTTTTTTTATTGAAAAAGTTTTTTAATAAAATTTTTACATACATTTTCTCCCCCCTCCCCCAGCACCCCCCGGACTTCCCAGAGCAAATACAAGTACATGATAAAATACAGCTCAAATTCTCTAAGTTAAACTCCATTTCACACTTTTCATAATCCTAATCATTAAACAAGTAAATTAAAGGAAAGCAAGTCTTCTTTTCTTCTCATTCCATCTAATTCGACAAAATCGATCTCCATGTCTCCATTTATAATTACAGCAGTTAATAAAACAATTAAATATTACGTAATCACAACTATCATTACTCAGTATAACTAATTAATACTTAGCAAATTATTAAGTCTACACAATCTAACAAAATATTTTGTAACTTCTTTCATTTAAAACAGAAAAAGAAAACCCAACAACAAAGAAAAATAAAAAACCTTCAATCCAAAACAAAACAAAACAAACCCCCCCCCCCCC
>WNWU01013616.1:2437303-2476340 GCA_012654045.1 Ptyas mucosa
AAAAAACCTTCAATCCAAAACAAAACAAAACAACCCCCCCCCCCCCAAATTTAAAATAGAATACTATATAAAATCTTCCGTCCTCCATTTTTAAACCATCAAGGTCCATTTGTAGTTAAAACACTTAAAACAATAATAATAAAGTTTTTAGTCAAAAAAGGAGTATAACAGTCAAACCTCTTATAAATTTATCAATACAGATAAAACATCATTTAATAACTATATCAAACATTTTAATTCTTCATACTAGATTAAACCAATTGCTAATCTTCTTGTCTTCACATCTTCCAACAGCATATAGAATATCTTCATCATTTGCGTCTACCCACCTAAATAGTAATTTGCTTCTTTATAAAAAAAAACCCCCCGAGTGACTTTATAATTATAATTATAGTAATATCCATCAAATCCAGTCAAAACTAGATTAGTAGATCCATCAAGCGTATTAAGGAAACCACCAGATCAACTGCAATTGCTCTAGATCCATAGTCCTTTTGCCTTATATTTATTACCATCAAACAGAAAGCTCCGATTTAGTATATTCAATGAGACTTCTACGTTTACAGTTAAATCCAGATTTATCACAATCCTTAATAAAATGTTCCAATTCCTTCGAGTCAGGGCATATTTCACAACCCAACACACCAGCATTGCTGTGATCTGTTTATTCTTCTCAAAATATTCCAATACAACTATAAATTGCCTCCTCATCGTCCATCACTTGGTTAACTGGCATTGAATTGCTGTGTAGTATTTTTTTTTTCTTCCCCCCCAAAAGTTCAAAGTCTTTAAACATTTAAACAATGCTTTTTAAGGACCATCATCTCGTCAAGCAGGGTTATTTTCCATTTCTCCAGGCTTTCTTCTTTTCCTTTTTACGAACTTTCTTCTTAACTTTGATCCCTCTGCCTTTTTTAACTCCAGCAGGGATTTGCGGTTTTTGAGATTGGATATTATAAACTTTTTGCAGAAATATGGGTTCTTCTGAAAACAAGTCATCAGCTTGCAGGGCTTCAACCTTCAACTTTTTCTCTTCTGTAAAATCTGCTATGGTCTCTTGTTGTTTTTTTTCCTTTCCCAGCTCTTGACTCAATCCCCCACTGCTTGATTGTGACTCAGTATTTCCATGTATTTCATTGTTTCCAGCTTGAGAAGCTTGAAATATAGTATCAATTCTTTTCAATAAAGCAGAGGTAATTGAACTCAAAGCTTCCTCAAATTCAGACCATTGAGAGTTAAATAACCCTCCTTTCCTTTCTTTGTTTTCGAGAAGCCCAGCCATCCTGCCCCCCTTCTTCCTTCCCCTCCAGAAGAACGGGGAAAAAGAAAAGAAAAGAAAAAAAGGAATTTCAAGAAGAAAAAAGAAAAAAAAAGACTTTTTAATTTATATTGCTGCTTGAGTTATTATTATTACATCCTTTCTTATTCCATCCACTTTTCAAAAAGGAGTTTTACGTTTCAAACAGGGGCTTATCAATAATTATTTTTAACTTTCACTTCTTCACGCCCTGTTGAAACTCAAACGCCATCTTGCTTTCACTTTCCACTTAAGAGAAATCTTTTAAGAAAGTAAGTCCCTGGAGTTAGAAAAAGAGAAAAAAAAATACTTGCTGTTTCCTTCGTGCAACTTGTGCTCTGCCAACTTGATTCAAAGGTATTTGTTTAAAGTTGTTTAATGGGGTGGCCGCGGCATCTAGTTCTGACAGGGAAAGACTTCCCAGTCAGAGGCATCCCAGGTCCGGAGCTTTTGACAGGCTTCACGGGGAGCTCTCATCTTCGAGCACCAGATTGTTAGGTAAATCTGGTGCCCTCAGGGAGCTCTACCCCACCCGTCTGCTCTCCTTCCCCCCTTCTTCCTGGGGGGAAGGATTCCAAACCGCAAGACAGCCGATTTTCGCTGTTCTTGCAGTTCTACGGAATCTGGGGCTGGCGCTTCAAAAGAAGCGTCTGGCGATGCCGCTGGCTCAACCGGAAGCCAGTTCTTTAAATTCTTAAGCATTGTTAATTTTTCTGATATTCAAGAATGAAGGTAAACTCACCAGGGGGCTTTTCAAATGTGCTATTCCAAAGACCTCTAATAGCCTTAAGAGGGTAAATAGGTAATTTACAAACATGATTAGAAAATAAGGATGACAAGCCCAATGTCCTGTATGAGGCTCTGCCACAACTGCAGGCATGATAGCTGATCCCTTCTTGTTCCAGCACTCAAATCCATGGGAGATCACTGTCCTCATGAAGAGCAGCCATCTAGAGCACACACTAGTAATGCCCCATCCTCTCCTTTTCCAGAACGTCTTCATAGAACCAATCTACTTTCCAGTTCCAGTCTTTGCAGCAGCCATCATCTCAGCTCACACACAATCACAAAAAAACCCACCCCACATGTATATCAGTCGTGGATTGCCCCCTGTTTGGACCAGATCTATAGAACTGGTAGTAAAACTGGCAGGAGGCTTCGCCCACTGACCCTGATGTCATCAGGAAGCTTCTGCGCATGTGCGCGCAGCCCCGTTGTGAACCAGTAGTAAAGATAAGTAGAACCCACCCCTGACATATATGTATATGTATTCATTCTCTCAGAGAGAGTGGGAGGGAGAAAGAGAGGGGAAGAGAGAGACTGACTGACTGACTGACTGACTGAAGGCAATAAAGGGGACAAACAATTTGAGTAAGGGGAATATACTACAACATTTTGTTTAAATGAAGATTCAGTAGCAATCCAAGCAGGATTATTATCAGTTTATGGTAGATTCTCTGCTGGTATGTGGTTATATGAACTGGTGAACCATAAACATATCTCTGAATTCAAATAGTCACTCTAAGCAGAATGACAAAATGAAAAACCATTTTTGCAGAAATTATGCAAATTATGCACAACAATTGAAGAATATTGTTAACACTGAATAAAATGCAAAAATTATATCTTTACTTTGGAAAACAACTGCTAATGGTTGTTAAATGATGTACAATATCAAGTGAGCTGCAGTGTCTTTGTCTGTCTGTCAATCAGTCATTTTATTTTAGGCACTGACCAGGAAGGCAAAACAAAAGAATCACATTTAGCTCACTTAATATCAATATAATTTATACAGCACAGACTTTGGCTAGAGTAGAACAAATTATCAAATCATACAATACAAGAAAAAAAATTCACTTTAAGACTTTAGGAAATAAAAACTCATGTAGAAGGGTATCACATAATTCATATAATGCAATTATTTGATTATTTAGAACAACAGAACAGTAAAGTTACCAATAAAAATAGATCTCAATATACCAAATGAGTAATAATAGAGAATTATTGAGATATACTTAACTAACATTCTACAGTCTTGATCGTAGTACAAGAGCTTGCTACAGTGAGCTGTTAAAGCAATTCAGAAATGAGTATTCATATATGTAACTCAGTAACACAGACATCAGTCCTGCCCTCCTGTGGCTGTTGGCCTATTAATCAGAAAAGCAGGATACCAGAACTAATAGAGCAAAATATGTACATAGATCAGTAAGACAAAAAATGCAGCAAGGCAAACAAATCATTTACATAGCTGAAATCACTGCTATAACCCAACACACTGGTTTAGTCCGGGAGCAAGAATATCCCCTGTGGAGTTATTGTTGTTTTAACAAAAATGTTCATGATAAAGCTCTAGTTTAAATATGGACCAGTAGGCCAAGGATGGATATCTACAAATTCCATAGCAACAAATAAGGAAGTACTGCACTGTAATTCATAAATATCTGGATGGCCAGAGAATTCTCACTGTATTCTACTCCCGAAAAGCTAGGCATATTACATTTACTTTGTGTGAAGTAAGCGCTATCCATGTTCAATAGTAATTTATTTAGACAAGGAGTCCCTTTGGAATTCAGGAGAAAAATAAAGTGTGATAAAGTCTCATTCAACTCTCTATATTTTTTATAACAATTTAGAATTGGTTTGCCATTGCCTTCTGAGATTTTTTTTAAAGTTTAGTTTATAAGCCTCTTATTTCCTGAAGGTCAGCAATGAACCAGATACTTTTCTTGCATTGCTTCTGAATCCAGGTGAGGTTTGCTATGCGCTACCGTTTGCTAAGAATGCATACCTTATTCACAAACAAGCATGTTTAGATATGCTTCTTCAATCTGTTACCAAAGCTTTAAACAATAGGTTTTTTTGTATCATACTACTTGCATAATTCCTATTAGCAATACAATTCTGCTTGATTAGTGCTATTCTTGTTGTTTTTCAGTAATAAAAGAACTTTGTTTGTGGTATCAGAACAAAAATATGTTGATGCTTTAAAATAAAATACCTACAATTTTAGTCTTCATTTAATGTTATGATATGTAAAACGTTTCTATATATAATTGTCTTGGTTACCAATATTAGAATGAACCTTTCAGACTGTTCATCATAACTATTTTCTATAAATATAAAATGGTTGCCACCATTTGTATCTGAAATTCATAAGTCACATAATAGTTGATGATTGGAATTAAGCCAGGGATCCCTTTCTAGATCAATTTGTCACATGAATTATATTCTCACATTGTTCAAAAACAGGGCAAATATAAACTAGGGGATATTTAGTGATCTTTCCAACATGAATGTATTTCTTTTTTCATTGCACAAAAATGCAAAACAAAGTTAAAATAATCTTGCTACAATACCCAAGGCACCATAATAGACTCACAACATAACTACACCTGTAGTGGGTTCAATTAATATCCAGTCAGCACCTGAAGAAAAAGGTTCTGGAAAGGAAGGGGAGTTGAGGTTTCCAAATCTCTGGGGCAAGATAGTATCTCTTTGGCATATAGCAAATAAATCAATAGCTTCCTTCAAGTGATTCCTTCCTGGTCTTTAAGCAGGAGCTGTGATTTCAGTAGGAGTCTCAAGTGGCATGCTTACTCTGTCCAGCAGGAAATCCTATCCTATCAAGTTAGGAGATTAAGACTCCCAAAGCTACTCAGTTTTGCTAGTTGAGTCACATCTGTTTTCCCCATCCAGATCCAAAGAGCTTCTAAGCAGTAGATATCCAGCCATGTTTGCAGATCTATAAGTGAGTATTGTTAAGTCTTCAGTTAACAACACCAATTGTGACCAGAATTTCATCTGACTGCATTGCTTATCAATGGCAGTTTCATTGCCACCATTAAGCAAATCCTGTATCATCATTAAGCAAGAACATCATATGGCCATAATTTGCAACCTTCTTCCAGCTTCCCCATTGACTTTGGTTGTAGGAAGCTATAGGCTGGTCTAGAGAAAAGAAGAACTAGGGGTGACAAATATTCCAGTATTTGAGGAGCTGCCACAAAGAAGAGGGGGTCAATTTATTTATTTTCCAAAGCACCAGAAGACAGAACAAGAAACAATGGATGGAAACTAAACAAGAAGAGAAGCAACCTAGAATTAAGGAGAAACATCCTAACAGTGAGAACAATTAACCAGTGGAACAGCTTGCCTTCAGAAGTTGTGGGTGGTTCATCATTGGAGGTTTTTAAGAAGAGATTGGACAGTTTCTTGTCTGAAATGGTACATGGTCTCCTACTTGAGGAGGGGGTTGGACTAGAAGGCCTCTAAGGTTCCTTCCAGCTCTATTCTTGAAGATGGCAAACAAGGTTGCAAATGGCAACTACATTACTGTAGGATGCCTCAGCAGCTAGAACTTTGAGGACAAGTTATAAACACTACTCATTCAGTGCCATCACAAGTTCAAATGGTTGCCGAACAAGTGGTTGTTATGCAAGGATCCCCCATATGATTAGCATACTGGTGATATTTCACTCCAGATCAACAAATAATCTCATCAAGTGGTTTCATGCAGATGTTAAACAGTAGTAGAGAGAGAGCTGAGATATCCAGTATAGGTGTTATGGGCTAGATTTCCCCCTTTACCGGCAAAACAGTGGTGAAATCCAAATTTTTTTACTACCAGTTTTGTGGGCATGGCTTAGTGGGTGTGGTGTGACTTGGTGGGCATGGCTTGGTGGGCATGGCAGGGGAAGAATACTGCAAAATCCCCATTTCCTCCCCACTCCAGGGGAAGGATACTGCAAAATCCCCATTCCCTCCCCATTCCTGGGGGAAGGATATTGCAAAATCTCCATTCCCACCCCACTCTGGGGCCAGCCAGAGGTGGCATTTGCTGGTTCTCCGAACTACTCAAAATTTCCACTACCGGTTCTCCAGAACCTGTCAGAACCTGCTGGATTTCACCCTTGCAGCAGAACCTAAAAACCTAGAAATTAAATGAAGATGGCATTTAATTTTGTTGTACGAGGTGCAATGACACTAAACTAAACTAAACTAAACTAAACTAAACTAAACTAAACTAAACTAAACTAAACTAAACTAAAGGAAGAGGACCATCACAAAACAATTTCCCGCATTAATTTAAATTAAATAAATATCGTTACAGAGAATATATACTGTTCTCTGTAAGATAAGGGCAAAGGACTTCACTATTTATTTACTTAGCATTCCCATGC
Source organism: Ptyas mucosa (assembly GCA_012654045.1). Taxonomy (NCBI): domain Eukaryota; kingdom Metazoa; phylum Chordata; class Lepidosauria; order Squamata; family Colubridae; genus Ptyas; species Ptyas mucosa. The sequence goes on from WNWU01013616.1 coordinate 2,443,784, forward strand.
CTTTCTTTTTAAACTTGTCTTCAGAAGTATTTCTCTCCCATGTGAATTATTTTGTGTATTTCATGTCATAACATCTCTTATCATAAATTTGCTGATAAAGAATGTTATTTAATGGAAATTCTAAATACTGTGACTTAGGGCAATCAAATCCTCACACATATATACCAATCACATTTTTTGCCTTTGGGACAAGTAATATTATGCAGAATGTAGAAACAGAATGGTAAGCAAAAAATGAAAAAGATGAGATTTTAAAAATGGAGCAGAAAATCTAGTTAATGCTAGTTTAAGGCAATACCATTCTTTATAACTTTCCATATCTTTTGGTCCAGGAAAATTATCTTTGTTTCTGCTATTCTCATGCACTTCTTATGCTGCCTTTTGTTCTTAAATTTCTCACCTCTGTCCTTTTGAGGATTTCATTAGTTCCAGTCAAACAAAGCTGTCTTTCTTTTACTCTAACACATCCACTCTTCCTTCATATGCATTAGACTTCAGTTCCGATTCATTTTCTCCAAATAATCAAACCACTTCAACAGACATCTTTTAATACTGATCACTCAATTTCAATCTGTTTTGTATACAATTGACATTATCCTTTCTTTTTTCTTTTTAACCACATACGTTTCTTAAGGAGCCTATATTCCTCTTACATTCCACTTACTATTATGTTTTTCTTAATAATAGCCAAAACTCCTTATAGTAAAGTAGGCAAAAGCTTTTCTTATTTGCCATTCCTTTTGCTTCTTTCAACAAACATGATCCTACATAATATCTACTAATCTTTCTTCCAGCATTTGCACATATTGAAATGTCTCTGTTTTTTCATCTTCAGTTATCATTTTATCAAGGAATACATATTCATATACTTGCTTTAGTTTTTTACAATGTATGTATGATTTGCAAATGTTTGCTCCATTTCCCATCAAACACAACTATCTTGATTTTTAGGTAAATATTCAGATCCGTACTCCTTGTTGTGTCATACAATGTATTCAAACCTTGCCGCAAATCATTTTTACTTTACTTTTTTTAAATTTTATTTTGGATTTATATACCGCCCTACTCCTGAAGGACTCAGGGCGGTGAACAGTCAAAAGATAAAACACACAAAATACAAAATTTAAAAGACAATATAAAAAACACATTAAATAATTTGGCCCAAACAAATTAAACACCCCTATTGTTTTAAAACAAATTTACAATTTACAATTAAAAAGGAAGTTAGGCCAGGCCAGCCTGTTGAAATAAAAAGGTCTTGAGGGCACGGTGGAAGGTGCATAAATCCAGGATCCTCCGTATCTCTGGGGGGAGCTCATTCCAGATGGCAGGTGCCCCCACAGAGAAGGCTCTCCCCCTGGGAGCCACCAGTCGACACTGTTTGACCGACGGCACTCTGAGGAGCCCCTTTCTATGTGAGCGTACTGGCCTGTGAGAGGCTACTGGTGGCAGAAGGTGGTCCCGTAAGTACTCAGGTCCTAAGCCATGGAGCGCTCTAAAGGTGGTAACCAGAACCTTGAAGCGCACCCAGAAGACCACCGGGAGCCAGTGCAGCTCGCGCAGGAGAGGTGTTACATGGGAATGCCACGTCGCTCCCATAACCACCCACGCTTTAAGTTCCAGTCAACTACATGGCATTATCTGCATGCAGAAATATATTTATGTCTGTAAGACGTCTACCATCATCATCCTAAGCATTCTATATCCATTTATCCATATGTCAAATATTAAAAGGACATCACACGTGTTTGGCTTGCTGCCTGCTCAGAATTGAACTGATCAGCAAGCATTCTGGTCTCTGTTAAAAATAAACTTAATAATTCTGGTTTCGTATATTACAAAACCAGAATTTTTGCTGCAGTACATTGCAATACAGCAATATTAAATTCTTAACTGATATAATTCCATTAATAGATTCCAGCAGTTAAGTTTTCTTGTAGGATGAGAAAGCTTTAAATATAATTTTGAAGCAGATTTTGAATTATTGTGAGTTTTTTTCAGGTTTTAAATTCTGTATAATTATTTCTTTATTTAACTAATAAGACCCATGTGATTGCTAATGATATGCTTTTTTCTATGACTAAATTTATGTTGTGGAATACATAAAGAATACTAGTTTTGCAATTTCATGCTTATGTTATTAGAAATTATTAAAAAGTATTAAATGAATCACAGTAGGGGAAGCAGAGTATAAAATATTAACTTAAGGATGATATGCTGTATTTTGTAATTAAACCAGTAACTTTAATTCCTTCTTTCATTAGTATGTAAATTTACTATTTTGTCTGTTTATTCAATAAATTGAATAACATATCATTTTAATCAGTTTAGGGATTGGGTTTTTAGATCATTTTCCCATTACTTTATTTACCTTAATATAAGGATTCCTAGAATGCTTTCTGAATTGGTAAAATTGAATTTATACCTATTTTTACACAAATTCAAGAAAATCTGAACAGATTTGGGATTTAATGTTTAACACCTGAAATAACTTTATCTAATATAGTCATCTGTCAAGATTTATATTATTAAAATGGCAATCATGAGTTGGGAAACCTGACTTTAGTTTGCCATGTTTTATACTTGTTACTAGCATTTTTTTTTCTGGCTTAAAAAATGAGAGTAATAAAAAAATCTGAACTGATATCCTTTTTGGGATCAACTTGAATGTTATTATTTGAACCCATTGACATCATGGCAGGCATTTGTCATACATAGATCTGTACTTTTGTTGTAATATTTGGACTTAAATAGGCAGCAAATGTAATTCTGACCCTTTTATCATTCCAGTTCTAAAATAGTTGACAATATTATTGGGAAGGGTTTTTTTTATATATCTTGGATATTATATGCATATTTTCAATAAATTTCAATCAACGTTCGTTTAAAAACTTTTCTAAAACTTTATAAAAAAGGTTTAATTTACATCATAGTAGTTCTTGGAAGGTTTTAGATTAAGCAACAGAGAGTCCAAAGCCAGTAACTATTTTTATAAAAACCTGAAGGAACTTGAGGTTAATAATTCATATGACCTTTGAAATACTGAGCACAAATGTTCCCTTTTTTTTTTGTAAACAAACTGAAGATTACTCTAAAGGATGTGAAGTTAGTTTTCTCTGATCTTAAAATAAGATTAATATAAAAGAAAAAATATATTTTCTATATATTAGATACCTCAGATAATATTTAATAAGGGTTGGATGGATTCATTTGCCTTATCACTGGAAATGCAATTTGGAACAGCTGGAATAATTTACATAGTCTGGGACCTATCCTAATTTTGCTATATTCTGGGCTGAAATCCACCAGATTGTTAATATGATTTGTTGACACCAGGCATTGAGAGTTAAATATACATATGTTCTTTTCGGCTGTATTCCTAGCCTTTGTAACCTATCAACGTCTCAGATCTATACCATTTTTTTGCACATGAAGATTATTATACAAGATTGGAAGGACACATCTGTACTTCCATTGCAGTACTGATGCTGAGGCGCGTGTTGTTTCAGTTTCAGAATTAGTTTTTGTTTGAGAAGGGGCGAAGAATTTCATTACATTGTTTGAAATGTGGTTTTTGTTTAAGAAAAATTCTGATGTTGAATTATGTTGTATTATCTTTTTCTGTGAATTAGTAACAGAAGTTGTGAAATATGTGTAAAGTCTTCAACAGCTGGTGAACTACAGATACAGTCTCTCTTGTTAAGGTAATGATGATTTAATAGCTGACCAGCTGCTGTAAGGCTGTAAACCAAGATGATACAATGAGAATGAGTCAGCAGGGTTATCACTTTAAGAGGCTGTCTATATAAGAGAGGCCCTGTGAGGGCAGTCTCTCTCTGCATGTATTATCCCTCCGTGTATTATCTCTCCATGTATTTTCTCTCTGTGTGTACTTCCTGTTATAGTTGAAGATTGATTGATTGCTTCACTTTCCTTAGCACGTGTATGTGTATATATATATATATATATATATATATATATATATATATATGACTTGTAGATAAACCAGTTTGAAAGTCCTTCAAATGGAATTCCATGAAGCCACCCATATCTTTCCATGAAATCTAGTTGTTCAAAATGAGCTCTAGAAAAAAACTCTTCAAGATGTTGAGGCATGTAAATTGTTTAATAGTTTTCTAACCAGAAGGTTGATTTGTGTTGAGGCAGCCACGTCTAGTAAGACTAGTAAAGACTTCACTCTTTATATCAGAGGCTTTAAGTAGCCTTCAAAATACAATGTCAAAAATACAGCTTTTTCTGAAGAGCTGCCTAACACCAAGATGTTTCAATCAGAGGATGCCTCAGAGTGATGGATAGCAGTAGATAAAAATCTGATAGAGTGGCAGACTAGACCTTGTACTTGTCTGCCACTCTATGGATTCATTGCTTGAGGTGGTTTGATTGCTGTTTTAATAGACCAACCCTATGAAGAGAGCAAGTCATAAGCTTAAGATATGAAGATAATTTGCAAAAGTAACTATAGCCACTAAAATGGGATAAATGAAGATTTCAGAGGCTCAGATATTTGTTTCTTTAAAGAATTTGTAATTTGTGAAACAACAATTTATGATTCAAGGGAGGAAGGAAGGAAGGAAGGAAGGAAGGAAGGAAGGAAGGAAGGAAGGAGCAAATGTTTATAAGTAAATGATTTTAGTTATTGGAATTCTAAATAAATACACATTTAAACAATATTCGGTTTTTCAAAGAATTCATCTATTCTAAATAAAAAAAGATTGTCCCTAATATAAAAGCAAAACACTCTTAAATTATTTCCTAAAGCAAACATTACCTTCATTCATATTTTGGTCAAAGATTTTGATTAAATGTGGGGTCTTACGAAAGGTAACGGATAAAATTCCACAATTTACACAAATCCAGCCATAATATGTTTTTTAATTATAAAAAAGGAGTGCTTTTATTTTAATATATTGACATTATTTTAATTTGAAAAGCAGTACATCTTCTTTCAAGAGTTATAATTTTGAAAAGGTTTAGGCATTCATTTAATAGGGTCTTAGCTTCTACTGAAATTGAATCATGCACACATGAAACAATGTTAAATTCCAAATATGTCTACTCTCAAGGCTCCGACTAATGAACCCAAGCAAATCAGAACTCTGAGACTTGGCTCCTTCTCAAAGGTCCTGTTAATTGAGCACATCATATTGGCACAGCTTCAATGGAAAACCAATTCTAAATCCTGTGGTTTCAGTATAATTAAACTAGGAAATAACCCCATCCTCAAATGTCACAGGTCACGTTGGCCAATTGGGTTAATCGGTGGGCTCTTCAAACACTCCTTCCCCAACCTTATCTGTTGCCAGTAGAGATGACCTTGGTTTTCATGAGAAAGCTCTTTGTTGTGTCTAGTAATGAATTCCAACCTCCTTCCTCCCTTCCCCCTCTGTGTGACAACTGAGGAACAGAAAGATGGCTGCAGCCAAGTTCAGTTCGAAGCTGACATCTACATTGCACTACAAAGGAAAAGAATTGGTCTCATATATTTGTGAAACTAGGAAAGCAACAGTTATAAGTGAGCCATGAAGTAGGACTTAGTATAAAATAATGAAATTGTACTAAATGCATCACATTTGGTATTTACAGATGACAATTTTCATAGCAGTAGTAAAGTTTAAGCAGCGAAGAGAACACAAATGTTACCTCAATTAATTGGCAAATCCAATGGTTTTGATAACTAGTGGTGCCCCCTATTTAAGATTGTTTCATTATTTATGTTGATTAATTTATTTTATATATCTGATAATTTTGAATGGTAGGGTACTGTAATGCATGTGGTAAGCAATTTGAAGTCAAATGATAGAAATGGCATAAAAGAACTGGTGATAAATAAATGATAATGAACATGCATATTCAATAATTAGATGATTTCATAACATCACTTGCAATCATGTCACATTAGTCCCGCCTAGACTGATGCTCTCAAATATACTGGGAATATGTCTCTATTATGTCTATTTCAGCATGCATGCTGGAGGAGATAGAAATTGTTTTCTGTAAGGAAAGCAGCATCAATGGCTATAGTACATATTCTTTTTTTGGAAGATTCCAGGATTGCTTCCTGACATTTCTAGGTATAGATGGGACACTTCCGCAATAGATAATTTTGGATTAGAATGACCTAATTATCAATTTAATTTAAAGACCTTACTTATGGATAATCCAGGACAGGACTGGGCAAGCTGTGACCCAAAAGCACTTCCTTCATCTTGTTACTCCTTAAGATGTTGCCACCAAAATTCAGTAACAAATCTCTGAATTTTGATGATAACCTTTTTTTACTTAAGTCCAGGAAACATGATAGTGGAGGCAAAATCTGAGAATTTCCCTCTCTTAAAATCCCCAAACTGCCCTAAAACCTGAATTTTTCAACCCCACATTCCAATTCCAATGACATTATTGGAAATCTTTCTGTGGTAGATCTGGGAGTCAGGAACATGTGTGGTAGGTCACAGGCCAAAACAGTCATCCTAATCCTGTTCTGAGGAACACAATTCTCTCTCCATTAAAAAAAAAAAAAGCTGTGCAGGGAGCATGTTTTTAAACCTGCCATATGATTTCTTTGTGTGTCCCTTCTGAATTATTGTGCTTTCAGTTAGACTCTGTTGAGGAAACAAACCTGCCTTCCAAGTGACCTAAACCACTCAAAAAAGAATATAATTTGAAGGTTTGCATATAATTTCCATTCAGTTTCTGCCCCTGAGGGGAGGTAAAGTCAATGTTTGATTTGGACAATTTTGAGAGGCACAATTAAAAAGGGGTGGGGAGCAATGAATATATGCTCAGAGAAATAAGCAAGAAAGAAATCTTTTCTAGTTAGATGATAATGCTTGTCTTTGAGGCAGCAGGTTCTTTAATTATAGGGGGAAATAGCTCAAGCAATTGCCTCTTAAGAAGTGTTTTCCCCCCTTCCAATCGTGACATTTCAAGTGATCAATCACAACATTTATCTTTCAATCTTACCCTTTTCTTCCACTTTTGATTTTGCATGCAAGGCCTGAAGCTGATTAGACAAATGGTTTAGAGTTAACTTCTTAAGATTTAATTTCCAAATGCACATAAATTTAAGGCCTCTCTGCTTTGACACTCCCCAAGTAAAAAGAAAAAATGCAAACAATTCCACCAAATTATAAGAAAAAGAAAGAGGAGAGCTGGAAACAGAGCTTTTTTCCCGAATGTGATCCCCCCCCCCCCACTCAGAATCTTTGGTTTCATAGCAAGATGAATACATAGAACAATAAGATCAGTTTTAATATTTTTTCCAAATCTCTTTCAGCCAAAACTCCATATACCATGACATTAAATAAAAGAAATGCTGAGTCAAGAAACTCTCTCCTTATCAGAATGTACAAATTCTCCTTTAATCTACCATCAATATGTACATAATTTGGTTGAGAAAGAAATTTATGAAAATTGCTTTGAAATAAGCCAAGAATATAGACCTTACTCCATGTATCTTCCATACACATTTACTTCCTAATTCTTTAATTCTCCTTCACTGTCCCAGAAAGGACTACACAAGAGTTTAATTTACCTTCAAATAAGTAGAAAATATAATGTTCCTTGAGTCTGGAACTCAAGCCTCTTCAAACAGTTGATTGCTTTCAGGCTGTTGACCCCAGCTATTTTTTCTTGAGTTCATATTCAACAGCTTGTTTTCTACTTGTCCTTTCCACTGTTAAATGGAAACCCTGTTTTACATTTCTCATATGTGGAGTTGTAGATGGATATTCACATTTTCAGCATTCATAACCAGTATTCCTATTGAGCCAGCCAAAGAAGAGAGAATCTTAGCTGCTAATTCTGAATTACATCAGCCAGAGTCTGTTCCTTCTCTTCAGCAGAGTAAGGAAGATACTTAGGGATGATTCACACCCTGGCCACTGTCTCTTTTCACTTTTACTATCGGGCAGAAGACACAAAAGTATAGCCAGCCAGACAAACAGGTTTAAAAACAGCTTCTACCCATGGGCTGTCAGACTCCTAAACACAATCACAATCACTCCACGTACATATGGAAATGTATGACTAGTTTTTTCTTTCCCCAATTACTTGTTTAAATTGGGAATTGTATTGTCTTGTGTTTTCTGGTATGGATTGCACCAGTAGAGGCTCAACCAATTTCGTTATATACATTAAAGGCTATTGTTAGTATTATTATTATCTCTTTTATTCATTAAACATGAAACTCAGTCAACTGAACATTTAAAAATGTGTCATAAATACAATTGACTGGTGCTAATGGTTGATACGGGTTGCTGCCAGCATCCTAGGTATCAACCAAGTGTCTTCTTAAAATATATGATGTTCCAAGTAGCACAGTTTTTTGCAGTTCACTGGTGTTATTGCAATAAGCTTCAATTTCTTGATGTGTTTTGTAAAATTCTTGGACATGGTACCAAGTGCCCCAGTGACAATGGGTATCACTATTACATGTTTCATCCATAGCTGTGTAGTTTTGATGGCCAGGTCATAATATTTCGTGATTTTTTCCAGTTCTTTTTCTTCGACTCTGGCATCTCCTGGTACAGCGATATCAATAAACTGTATGCTTCAGCCCTCAACAACCATGATATCTGGTGTGTTATGTTCCAAATGACAATTATTATTATTGTTGTTGTTATTGTTGTTGTTATTATTGTTATTATTATTCAACAGCAGCAGCCCACAGAATTAACAATACATACATTTTTAAAGCATCCTATTATCATCAGGGATCTTAGCTAACATCTAATTATAACATTCTATGATATCAATCTCCTTTGTATATTTACAAACTAAAACAATTTATTTAAAATGTTGAATTTGAAGATAGATCCAAAAGTTTAATGATAAAAGTAATTTAATCATAGTGTTCAGTATGCTTCCCTAAAGTAAGAGTACTTATACATATTTCATTTAATTTATGTATATGCATATTTAAACTGCTTTAAATCACACTTAACTACTTTAAATCATACTGATACTTAAATTGCCTCCTAATCACGGAAGATTTTGGAAATGATCAAGAATTTTAATAATTAGAAGGATTATTATTAGAGATACATATCACACATAATGAATGAAGAAGCAGCTATACTAAAATAAGCACAGAAAGTGTTGCAAAAATGGAAACTTTAACACAAAACGAAAGTTGAAGTTTTCAATCAGCAAAATCCACATTTTTTCAATGTAGTGATAAATGAAATATTGTATCTTTCCAAATGCTATTATGATTTTGCTTTGTTCAGATGGATATATAGAAAGAAATTTATACTGAAATAATTTTTATTTCAAATTTGAAATAAACGAATATCTGGAAAAGCAGAGCTCTCCTAATATGTACCAAACAAAAGTAAACACATCACATCTTCTTCAGCTTCTCGGATGAGAAGTGAAAAGTCTTCAAAGAAAAAACAAGGAAGTCCAGTTACCTCCTGAAAAAGCATCTTTGGGAAATCATCTTTAGATGATTTTAAAACAAACTTTAAATGGTTAAATTACTGAAATTATAAAGGAACATATGAAAAATCAAAATAAAGTTTAAGAATCTCAAAATTAATTATTGATCCAACATAGTTTTTCCTATCAAAGTGACAACAAATGGAAATTATTTCCCAGAGATATACAACATAGACATTGATGGTCTTGCATTGGGGATATTCAAGTTTATATTCCTAGTAAGGCAGTTACTGGGTGTCCTTGAATCCAATAGTCTCTCAACTTAATCTTTTTCAAAAGGCTGTTGAAAGAATAAAATGTTGTAGTGGAAATGAAATATATTTGACATCCCTGGAGGCTGGGGGAGGAAGCATAGCATAAGTACAATATGCTGCAGAGACTTTGCTCTTTCTTAGGTCTTCTTAAATTACGTAAATCCAATTAGTTTTCTAACATGACAACACTATACTTTAAGACGCATTCAATCAAATGTGACTGAGGAAACATTACCATAACCACTATTATTACTTGGGCACAGAGAAGAGGTTTTAATGTACCTCTTTATATTTTTCAAAAGGAAACAGCCCACAGGCTTCCGCACTGACAGAATTAACTGTGTGGAATCAAAACATCAATCTGCCATAACCAAAAGGAAAATGTGCTTTGGTCTTTGAAAAATTACCAAAGTGTACGATGGAGTGAAATGTGAAGCATACAAAATAACATCTAGAGTCAAGCTTCTCAGCAATTTACTAGTTTGTTCTACTTCTTGGGAATAAAGCTCATGCTAGTTTTAAATCCCAGGAATTTGTAACTTTACATTCAGAGAAGAACATAACAATAAAGGTAAATACACCCTTGAGTATGAAAGCTATTTCATAGGTCCAGTAGTGGGCATTATCTTCTACATCTTTTTCCTTCAGGTTGTTATCTTGCTACCTTGAAATTCATTTCAAATGAAATGAAAATGAAATTCAACAGTGAAAAAGGCAAGGTTCTACATTTAGGGAAGAAAAACAAAATGCACAGGTACTGTATATGTGGTACCTTGCTCAATAGTAGTAACTGTGAGAGGGATCTTGGAATTCTATTGGACAACCATTTAATATGAGCCAGCAGTGTGCAGCAGCTGCCAAAAAAGCCAACACAGTTCTGGGCTGCATAAACATAGGGATAGAATCAAGATCACGTGAAGTGTTAATACCACTTTATAATGCCTTGGTAAGGCCACACTTGGAATACTGCATCCAATTTTGGTCGCCACAATGTAAAAAAGATGTTGAGACTCTAGAAAGAGTGCAGAGAAGAGCAACAAAGAGGATTAGGGGACTGGAGGCTAAAACATATAAAGAATGGTTGCTGGAACTGGGTATATCTAGTTTAATGAAGAGAAGGACTATGGGAGACATGATAGCAGTGTTTCAATATCTCAGGGGTTGCCACAAAGAAAAGGGAGTCAAACTATTCTTCAAAGCACCTGAGGGTAGAACAAGAAGCAATGGGTGGAAACTAATCAAGGAGAGAAGCAATTTAGAACCAAGGAGAAATTTCCTGACAGTTAGAACCAGTAATAAGTGGAACAACTTGCCTGCAGAAGTTGTGAATGCTCCAACATTGGAAATTTTTAAGAAGATGTTGGATAACCATTTGTCTGAAGTGGTGTAGGGTTTCTTGCCTGGGTAGGGGGCTGGACTAGAAGACCTCCAAGGTCCCTTCCAACTCTGTTATTCTATTCTATTCACAGGACAAGCTATCCAGAAACATATTCCTTTATTCAGGAACTGCCTTGCTAGGCCGAAGATCTCATCCACCATATGTAGTTTGTTGTTGTTTGTTCTTGTTCTTAGTGATCTGTATATATACTGTACTGTATATACTGTACTATAAATCCTTTTAAAAGACTCTGACGATCCCAGCTGAGTTGTGTGATCATCAGAGGCTTTTTTTTTCTTTTAAAAGCATTTTTTCTACAACCTCTTTGGCCGAAGAGGTTGTTTAAAAAATGCTTTTAAAAGGTAAAAAAAAAAGCCTCTGACGATCACAGCTGAGCTATGCAATCGTCAGAGGCTCTTTTTTTTGCTTTTGAAAGCAATGCTTTTAAAAGTAAAAAAAAAGATTGTGTGCCACAGCTGATCACTTCCTCTCCTCTCACACACTGTTCTACTTACCACATGCCTCCTTTTGGGGAGCACTGCATGCGTGCACCTCTCATTTGGTGAGTACTGCACATGCCAGCCTCTGAACCGGTAGTAAACCAGTTCAGATTTCACCCCTGGTTAAAGCCCTTATATAGATTTACATTACAGGATTTCAGTTCTACATTTTTTCTTTCTATCTTTCCAAGTCTACAGGTAATTGACTTAGAAGACACTTATCTCTGCTGAAGATTTTCTTTACCTGGCAAATTAGCAAACCCAGCTTCATTCTTCACATTGAATATGTTCAGCCTTTTAAAAAATGAATCTGTAAGATCATGGGAGAACTCTTCAATGCATGAAAGTATGTCATAATATCTGTTTTGTATTGTTCCAGAAAGCAAGACAATGAAATAATGTATTTAAGATATAGGAAAGCAGACTTCATTTGTATGCAAGCAAAAATGTACTAACAGTAAAAATAGTTTGACAGTGGAACCAATTACTCATAGAAATGGTGGTCTTCCCTTCACTGAATCTATTCAAGCAGAGACTAAACAGCCATCTGTCTGGGATGACTCAATGTTTTCCTCATTTTTATGTATATCTAATCCACTATAATAAAGGCCATTAGCATACAGTAAAAGCAGATATAACCATAAAAATGTCTCTAGTCAGTACCAATATTTCCATGATGGTTTAAGAAAATGATCAAAATGCATTGTAATTATGTATGGAATTTTATCAACAACTTCATATTAAGCAGTACTTGTTCAAACTTGTATAATTATATAGAGAGGTAAAAATTGTGATGTGATCTCCTTATAATTATATTACATTGCATTTCTTGGCTAATATAAATTTGTTACTCTTATTTAGAAAATCTTGACCATTACAACCATTGTTTCTACCTGCCAACCTAAACATTACCTTCAATGCAATTATAATGATGTAATATGATCATTTCAGAGATTTATGAGCAGAGTATTAAACATAACTGTGTAGTAATTGCTTGTATATTGCTGATCTAGTTTGCCAGTTAATATACTGCACAGTACACAATTTCCAATATAAGCCACTAGAAAGTCATTACTTAATTCTAAATCCTCACCTCTTCTATTAAATATTTTCTCTATAAATATGAAGAATATGTTGATCAACAACACACATAAGCATATTATTGTGGGAAAAGTTGGTTATCTCAAGCAGCCAAAACAATCTGTTATTTATTTTGTTGCCACATTACATTGATTGAGAGCTACAATTTTCGACTCTTTTATGGAGCAGAAAGGGTAATCTTTTCAATACAATATTCCAACTTGTTCTAAAGGAATTAATCAAAAGTCATTTGTCTTGCTTGGTTTATTTTTTAAGATAGGAGGTTTTCCTTAAAAGAGTTTAATAGATCTATGCCTCATATAGTCTTCCCTACTACTAATGTGAATTGATGTCTAATATATTTGGAAGGCACCAAATTGTAAAAATGGTCTTCCAAGGATTACAGAAAGCAGTTTGTGACACAAAATCCAGCAGAAATGATATCACAAGGAGTTGGAAATGATTGAATAATTGAATTATCACCTGAATGACAGACAAGGCAAGGGTGCCTTTTTAATAGCTGCCAATATTCTAACTAAGAACATGACCCTTTTTTCTTTAGTTTGATATTTGGCTACTTAATATTGGTGAATTAAGTATGCATAAGTAGTCCACAGGTCATGGAAGAAACAGCCACTGAAGATAGTATTATAGCTTTTATCCCAAAACATAATAATCAAACACTATGGAAAGAAAAATACATTCCAACAAAATGCCTAGATATGATAATGATATTAGGATAACAGAATATACAACAAGTAGCATATTTAAAGAGAGATAAAAAAATAATAATTTTAATACTAAGAAATGTAATAATTGTGGAATGTGCAAGAATTTACCTTCTTTAACTAATTCCTAAGAAACATGCAAAGGAGAATCAGTGTTTTGCTGTTGCTGCATTCTGTTATTCGTTGGCTAATAAGAAAAGTATGCAAATATATAAGAATTCAATGGCACCCATCAACAGTTTTATATAGATGTTAATAAGATAGAGAGAGTCGAGCTCATATTGGAGTACCCTAGAATTCAACCTCTCCTGCCAATGCACACCAACCAGAATAATCTGCTAAGCAATTATGACTCTAATTGCCACCATGTGCAGATTGTTTGGGTTAGCACAGTCACTGGCTGCTAAGAGATTTAGCAGGACTACCAGAATTCCAAACCTCCATTTAAAGCTCACCATGTACAGGTGCAAGCAACCAGATCTTCATCTGTAAAGTTCAAGCTAACTACTTTATTACATTTTACCTATTATACAGGAATCTCCCCAGAATTCTGTCTTCTCTTAGGAACAGATAGAAAAGATTCTTCAGGGGGGTTAGTTCTGGATTAATTAGTTCTCTTGCATCTGCTCAAAGATTTGAGGCTAATGAGATTTTCCCTCTGCCTGGCTGGTGTTTCCCAACATTATGTATCATCCACAAGAATGACCAATACAGCATCCTTTCTTCCAGACTCCTTTGTAATTGATGGCCTGCCAGCTTCTCAATCACTGTAACCTGTTAGAGGTAGTGTTGTAGATTTTCAATACAATTAGGTTCAGGGTGAACTCCTGTAGGATCTGTCCAAGGTCACTAGCATCGCTGCCTTCTATAGTTCACAAGCATCCTTATTTAGTTTCTCACTTCTCCTTGGAAGCAAACACAAGCCGGGTGGGAGAGAGATAAAGCCCAAAAGATTCATTAGAAATTGTTAATTCCATAGTTGCCAGCTCTAAACATATGATAGTTGGTATGTTCCAATAGTTGAATCTTGGCATCAATTATCTAATTAAAGAGTACATATTTTTCTCAGATTTTCTTTCAAAAATCCATAGTTGTTTTTTGTTTGTTTGTTTGTTTTGTTGTTGTTGTTGTTTTTAAATTTGATTTATATGCCGCCCTTCTCCGGAGACTCAGGGCAGCTTACAAGGCGTTAAGTAATAGCCTTCATACTTTTGTATATTTATACAAAGTCAGTTTACTGCCTCCACAATCTGGGTCCTCATTTTTCCTACCTTAGAAAGGATGGAAGGCTGAGTCAACCTCGAGCCTGGTGAGATTTGAACTTGCAGTAATTGCAGGCAACTGAATGTTAATTACAGTGCTTTAGTCTGCCATGCCACCAGGCTCCTGTTGGGTATCATCTTATTCTTTCTATGCATTTTATCAGCAGAACAGAAATTACTCTTGCAGACCTCAAATTCTCAGAATCAGTAGTTGGAAAACTCTTAGGAGAAGATCTGAGCAGCCATACCATGACAAGAATAACTGCTGACAGGTATCACCTGTGGTAGACTGTGTTCACAGGCACTGTCAGCTTGCCACAATGACACAAAATGATAAATGTGCAACCTGACATCATGATGCAAGGTCTGCCCTTTTGTATTGTAACTTAGATGCCTATGTTTAGATTATAAACTGTAGTTCATAGAGCTTCCTAGGTAAATATCAGTGTATTCAAGCAGTCAAGATTCATAGAGAAAGCTGGCAAATAAAGTGAAATCACAACAGGCAAGGTCTAACCAAGCAGATAAGGAAATAAAAAAATATTTTACTCAGAAAGCATACTAAAAAAAGAAATTGGACAGTCCCAAATGACCCTGACATTGAAGATCTTGCCTATTTCGGGTAGCTGAATAAAAAAATATTGCTTCAATGAAAAATAAAGGTGATATGAAGTTTTTTATAGGATGAGAAAAATCTAGTAATTCTACTTCAGGTCTGTACATGAAGTTTCTATGTGACAATAACAGCATCAGAGAGCTACTGACTATTCTCTTCCCACTACCTTATCAAAGCAGCCTGAATCTTTTCTGTTCAGAATTCTATGTCAGACACTACAAGTCCTAAGGTTGAGTCATGATAAAATCATTTAAATAATCAAGCAATAATGCTGAAATAATGGATACTTAAAAACAGGAATCTGCTGATGAGTGACAGATACTTATTAGTAACCATAATAGTCCTCCCTTTGACCACCTTGTTATTCTCCCATGTGGAAATATGAAAGAGCAGTCATTATCTCAGGAACAATAGACCAGCACATATATTTTGAGTTATAATCTCCAAAATTCAGTTTATAATATTCCAACAGTTATTTTGCCAGAGAAACATGGGATTGGAATAGCCATGATGTTATCTCCCAGTGGGAGATTTATGGGACACTTAACTATATTTTAAGATTTAGGCCTACAGGGATCAGGAGTTATAGTCCAAACTAATAGTTAAAATTATGGATGCCATTTTGATGTCTAGGTGGATGTCAGGACAGTACATAACAGCAATAGCACTTAGACTTATATACCACTTCACGGTGCTTTACAGGCATGTCTAAGTGGTTTACAGAGTCAGCATATTGCCCCCAACAATCTGTTCTCATTTTACCAACCTCAGTAAACCTCAACCTCGGATGGAAGGCTGAGTCAACCTTGAGCCTGGTGAGATTTGAACTGCCAAATTGCAGTCAGCTGACAGTCAGCAGAAGTAGCCTGCAGTACTGCATTCTAACCATTCCATGTGCCACCATGGCTAATAAAGAGCAGAATTAAATAACAAAGAGATAAATAATATATAACCTTCCCTTACAAATGTTGGGAATTCTTGTTGCTCCAACAAGAGTTTAAAACGGTTTTGGAAAAAAAATTCCACAATTGCCTTTCAAACCCAGAAAAATAGACTAAGAATTTGCTGAGGCAGGTAAGAGCATGTAAGGCCTACCATTAGTAAACAGGAACAATTGCTGTCTTTTTTATGTCAAACTTTCATAAAGACCTGATTCAGTAGGAATTTTACTAAGATTTTTTCTATATTATTCAAGTGTTTTTAAGTCCAAGGCAAATGATGCTCAGATACATTGAAAATATATTACGTCTGCTTAAGAATTTACTTTAAACAGACATTTCAAATATCTATAAGTATCTTGGTTCAAGTACACGCAGCTCTTCAGAATATGATTTCCATTGTACATTTAAGATACAGGGAGCACCAAACATTTAAATAAAATTGCACAACATTTTCTAATAGTGAAATGTTTATAACCTAAGCCTCTCACTCAGAAATATCAAGTGGTATGTTTATATATTCAAGAATCAAGGCCACAGATAGAACTTTGAGAGAGAGTGCTGCAATTTAATCGTTCCATGAGGAAAATTTTGCATCGCTCAATAATTATATTTGGATGGTTTCTCTGATACAATTGCAATTATATGACAAGAGAGAGCAGAAATTCACATTATGAATTCAGAGTGAGCAAGAATTCTGCTCTGCATGAGCTGATATAGGCATCTGATACAAACTGATTATGAACAATTGTAATCAAAATGTGCATCCCAGTGTCTCAGTACCAACTCTGACCTTTTGTATTTGTATCCTGATGTCAGGCACACGTGTGCATGTCACATAAATGACATGTGTTTTGTTATTTGAATTTTTTATCATACACATGGATATAAACATGTATAGTACATTGATGTTTATGTGTACAGTATAGATTTCTAACATGTTAAGGATCTAGTACAAGTTTCTAAATCACAGAGGATCCTATGTACAGGTCTAGAGGAGATTCTCCACCACAGACCTTCTTTTTCACTATAATGTAGAAGACAGCATAAATCAGTGACAAGAACATGACACAAGGATAGTTCCAACCAGTGTAGCCTCATTTTACCTTCAATATGATGAAGCTGAACATTAGGTCATCAATGCAGACTTTCAGGAGGGTTCACTGCATTGCGTATTTGAGCAAAGGAGCTCTTCTGAGCAACATATCAAGGTCCTACTGCTAAGCAGCAAAGTTGAGATAATGATTACATACTACTTCTGCACATCTGCAAATATATATATATATATATATATATATATATATATATATATATATACACACACACATACATACCACGGTTACACAAGTGGATCAGTCATGTTTGGATAGACCAGTCTTGCTGATATTACTGTACAGCAAGAGCAAGCACTTGCAGTACTGATTTAATCAGACTAATATTTTAAATGTATTATTAATCAAAAGCAGTTCTTATGACATCTGACCTTTAATTTTGTTTTAATAGACTTAAATATACAATAAATATATTTTATTAGCACTTAATTAGAAAGGACAACCAATAAAAATACACACAGAAAGAGACACACAAATATGGCTCATCCATGCATATATGTATATAGAAATTTACACTGAAATTTCAACAAAGGATACATATTTCATGATAAACATTCATACATATTCTGTGCCTGTAACCATTCATAAATCTCAAATAACAACAGGTCTTCAGTCCCCTGAATATTGAGGCCATAAATGTTTCTTTCCAAAAGTGAAAAGTAAATATATTTGCAGTAAAAGGACTTGGAGAATATACTGCCTTTTATAATATAATATTTTCTCTGGAAGGAAGGGAAGGCCAGATAACCTCTCTCAATATTCTTCCGTACTAGTTTTATAACATTCCCCCCCCCCCCATTCTTTATTTGGTTTATATTTTGTATGATGTTTACTTTTAAGTTACATTTTATTAGTTTCTTAAATCCTGCTCATGAACAAACACATCACATGTACACATAGTTTGGGTCCGTTTTAGTTTTTGAATTAGTGAGTTTTATTTCTATTGTCATTGTCCCAAAGGCAGATGCTATGCTTAAGAGCAGCACGTGCTAAAGGATGCTCTACTGCCATGACTAAAACTTGTTCCATGTGCCCTTTATCATCTAGTCATCAAGTAGTGCTGCAGCAAGGTAATATTTCACTTTGCTTTCATTACGGAAGCTCTCTCTTACACACCTACATGACTTTCTTGAGAATATGTTGCCAAATGCTACATTCTTAACTTATATAAGGATCAATTATGATAGACGTGACCAGTTAATCACCACCTGGCTTTCAATCTATAAGAAATGGCTAATTATGTCAGATCCCTCTTACTACTGCTTATACCATAAGCAGCTTGTAAAATAGATACAGGTACAAAGCCTATTGTACCTGTATTATCTATCACTTTCTGGATAATCATCTTGGTTACATAGGATGTTGAGGATATCTCCCACAGTAGTAGTTCCTGGGGCGAATATAAGAAGAGCTAGAGGACCAAATAGACGTTACAAATTTCCTCTAGTAGTCAGAAGTTTCAAAAACTTATGACGTTTAAACCAAAAAAGAACACTGCTGCTATCATAAATTAAGAGCCAAGGTGATGCAGTGGTTATAGTGCAGTACTGCAGGCTACTTCAGCAGACTGCTAGCTGTAGTTCAGCAATTCACATCTCACCGGCTCAAGGTTGACTCAGCCTTCCATCCTTCTGAGGTGGGTAAGATGAGGACCCAGATTGTTGGGGGCAATATGCTGACTCTGTAAACTGCTTAGAGAGGGCTGTAAAAGCACTATGAAGCGGTATATAAGTCTAAGTGCTATTGCTATTATACTTCCCTTATCAAAACCTTGAACATATCTGAGATAGCTTTTTGGCTCTAAGCTATTGCCAAAAGTGAATGATCCAAGGTCCTTCTCCAGCACTGGATTCTCATCACTGAAAATTAGCCGTGAAATGACTACACAGTCAAGGACAAGGACGAAAGGATAGCCCCAACCTAATCCAAAACCATGTCACTTAAATTAAAATCAGCAGTACAGTTTTGGGCAAACATTTGTGTTGCAATTAAGATGGGAATGGAAGGACCCTCCATTCACATACCTAAAAGGAGTAAAAAGTTTCCACCTTGTTCTTCAGGTAACGTTGTAATGATCACCTGTGATGCTCAAGAAAGTGTCAGGCACAAAGAATCAGTACCATACATTAAGTTGTAGTCAAGATTTATTGCTCAAGCCTATATACAAGAATCTAATCAACTAATCAATATTCAGTGCTAAATTGGGAGTAGATAAGGATCAAAGATTCTAGGCTGATGACTCACTGAACCCCTCCTACCTGGTCTTCCTGTTCTTCTATCGAAAAGCAAGAGGCAGAGCTGAAGTCTCCAGCCTCTCTAAAGCTGATCATTCTTGTCTTACACTGCTTTAGTAATCTTCCCGCATTCAGGTGAAAAGGAAAAATAAATAATTTCCTCCATAAATTACTGATCTTCATTATTTTGATCACAGGTCTCTCTACAATAGCAAGCTGCAACAACAGCAAAAGACTTTATTACAGCCTTTAGGCCAGAAAACGTTACACATATACCTAAAATTATTGGTAAGACTAAGCTGAGAAGCAACTGAGATAGATCTTGCAAAGCTGGAATAAAATGTGCTCCCTCTGAATGGAAGAATATCCAGACACTGAGTTCCTCAGTAGATATGAGAAATGTATTCCAAGATAAAAGGGCAAGAACTGTATCCCAAAATATGTATGTGTTTACACTTGCTCCGTTAAAGTTCTATTAATTTGCCATTTATACATCCTATAATTGAAATTCAAAAACTAGAACTTTGGGTTTTTTTGGTAATTCGGCAAAAAAAATGCCCTCAATACCTTTCTCATTCCCACCTGGAAAACAGACAACATTATTACATCATCTGCATTTAACAAGGCTGGAATTGCACATTCTGCTAATATTGGAGGGTAATGAAAAGGAGATGTGAGAGCCTAAATTATTGAATTAACGTAAAGATTGAAAAATAGGGGGTTAGGAAACACCCCTTGCTTACTCCTTTTTGAATGGAAACAGACAACATCCCCAAAGGTACCACGGGGGAATCATTTGGCTCTGAGTCAGGTGTTAGAATAAAGAGTCCAAATTAAAAGGAGTGATTTTTATCCACTGAGAATCCGTGTAGTTTTTGCCACAGTCTGTCCCTTGGAATCAAATCAAAAGCCGATTTGAAATCCACAAAGGCTGCAAAAAAAGAGAGTCTTTGAGTAGCAAGGTGTATTTTTCAGCTAAATAACACTGGGCAATGGCCCAATGTTGAACAATCCCTCTAAATCCCACTTGCTCATCAGCAAGAATATTTTGACTTTTGATCCAATGCAATAATTTTAAATAAAGATATTTTGCATATATCTTGTTTATTGTATTAAGCAAGCTAATGGATCTGTAATTAGCAGAGTTAAATCTATTTTTTTATTCTTATAAAAAGGAATGATTATAGCCTCATTCCACTCAGAAGGAAAACATGCTATCAAGTTATTATGAGTACATAGGACAACTCAGCACAGGGACTCACCTGTGTTTATTTGCCTTTAGTAACTGAAGGGATGGCATCACCTTCATGAGATTTCAATTGTGCAATGAGATCCTTAACCTCAGCTGTAGACCTGGATGGCTGTTTGAGAGGTACATTATAGTACAATAACCACTTCTGTGTTATTTAATCATTCTAAACTGATACAGCTTTGAAAGTAATTCTTCCAAATATCTGCAGGTATCTGGAAGACAGCACTGAGCGACTGCCCATAGGAGGAAGCAGTTAACTAGGCATCAGAACAAGGCAAGAATTGTAAGCTTAGCTTCTGTAATTAATCTCCCCAGATCCTTCCTCAATGCTAGCTCTTTCTTAGATTTTAAAACAATATTCTTTTTCTCTCTGAGCATTGAAAGGAATCTAATTAGTTGCCAGATCGAAAAGTACCAACTGCAGTGAGAAGGTCATTTTTTACTTCATAACAATCTGTATTCAACCAAAGTTTGGATCGCACATAAGAGGGGATAAAGTAAGTTGATGGGAATCTAGTCAGTGGGGCAGAGTGATCTCAGTTCTCCATACAACAGAAACATGCCAGCTAAAATTAATCTCAGTGTTGTATTAAATAATTGACAAATAATCACAATTTTTGTCATCAGATGTGTTTATTTCAGTTTTAAATGTAATTTTATATCAGGAGGCTTTTGTGTCCCACTAATCCTGTTGAACAACAGCTCACAATATCCTTAAATTGCAAGGTCAAAATTTTCACATCTCTACTGTACACAATTAGGAGACTGCCACAAAAGGCAAGGCAATTCAGGCTATATATTTGCAATTATTTTCACATGGCAGATCAAATATAGAACAAAGATTCTGAAAATGTGCCAAAGACAAAGCTTGTGCAGATGAGGGAAAATGTTCCTTTCTCTTTTTCAAAACCAAAATGCAAAGAATACCTGTGAAATAACTGTAAATCCACTATCATTGTTTGGACAGGAGGGAAAGGAAAGCAAGCCTGATATATTAAACACCGAAAAGGTGGGGGCGGGAGGACTCTACATTGAAATTCTTTTTTTTTTTAAAGAAAAAAATCACCACAACAATATAATTGTAATGAAGAATATTCCATCCTTGTCAAACTTGTGTGTGTAATTTCTTCATTAAGAGCTGGACAGATAATGACAGTGATAAATAAGGCCTTTGGGTCTTCTGCACTGGTGGAAGTTGATTGCATGGATTACAGGAGTTAAGAAATAAGCATTTTTTTAAAAAAATGAATTCCTGTGCTAAGCAAAATTATAGGAATTTGGAGCTTCCGAAAGTTGACTTCATGCTGTGCAAGCTGAACTAGTTTGGTCTGTATAGCATGAAGATGACTTGCATAAGACAACCTTACATTTTATTTATTTATTTTATTTGTCAAGAACGTATTTGGTAATAAGCATAAGCATGGATTGGATACATAAAATAGATACAAATAGAAGAAAGGACAGAGACAGTAGGCACACTGGTGCTCTTATGTACGCCCCTTACAGACCTCTTAGGAATAGGGTGAGGTCAGTGGTGGGTTTCAAAAAAATTTACTGCCGGTTCTGTGGGTGTGGCTTGGTGGGCATGGCTTGGTGGGCATGGCAGGGGAAGGATACTGTAAAATCTCCATTCCCACCCCATTCCAGGGGAAGGTTACTGCAAAATCTCCATTTCCTCCCGATCAGCTGGGACTCGGGAGACAGAGAATAGATGGGGGGTGGGGTCAGTCAGACATGGTATTTACTGGTTTTCCAAACTACTCAAAATTTCCGCTACCGGTTCTCCAGAACTGGTCAGAACCTGCTGAAACCCACCTGTGGGTGAGGTCAGCAGTAGACAGTCTAAGGTTAAAATTTGGTGGGTTTTGGGATGAAACCATAGAATAATGCATTCTAGGCATTGACCACTCTGTTGCTGAAGTCATATTTTCTGCAATCAAGTTTGGTGCAGTTTACCTTAAGTTTGTATCTATTGTGTGCTCATGTATTGTTGTGGTTGAAGCTGAAGTAGTCATTGACAGGTAGGACATTGTAGCAGATAATTTTATGAGCTATGCTTAGGTCATACCAAAGGTGGTGTAGCTCTAAGTTTTCTAAGCCCAGAATTTCAAGTCTGGTGGCATAGGGTATTTTGTTACAAGCAGAGGAGTGGAGGACTCTTCTTGTGAAATATTTCTGGACATGCTCAATTGTATTAATGTCTGATATGCAGTGCGGATTCCAGACAGATGAGCTGTATTCGAGAATTGGTCTAGCCTTCTTCTTCTTACTGGAGAAGAAGCTTGTATTTTGTGTTCTGATTCTTTTTGCCAATGTGTAAGCCAGACTATTTGTTGGTTGAGATTTGGAGTCGCCAATTGTTTGACCATTCCAATACAAAGTCAACGTCTTTTTGAAGGGTAGCAGCATTGTCGCAGTGTTAAATAGTTTTACAGCATCAGCGAAGAGAATGCAGTTGCTTATAATATGATCGCAAAGGTCATTTATGTATAGTATGAAGAGTGTTGGTCCTAGAACGCTGCCTTGAGGGACACCGCTATTAACAGGTGCAGGATTTGATAGTGCACTCCCTATTTTCATCACTTGTTGTCTGTTTGACAGGAACACGGCTATCCAATTATGTAGGGGACCAGAGATGACATGGGATTTTAGTTTTAGAAGTAGTTTGTCATGTACCACTGAATCAAAGGCTTTAGTTTAGTTTATTAAACTTCTATACCATCCTTCTCCTGAAGAACTCAGGGTGGTGTACAGCCATATTAAAACACACATATACTCACAAAATTTAAAAACAATTTAAAATAGATATATAAAATTTGGCCCACAAGGTTAAAAGCTAACAAATACCCAATTTAAAATTCATATTCTAAGCCAGCCCGGCCTGTTGGAACAAAAGAGTCTTAAGGGCATGGCAAAAGGTACGTAGGTCAGGGATCATACTCCAGGGGCAGTTCATTCCAAAGGGCAGGTGTCCCCACAGAGAAGGCTCTCCCCCTGGGTGTTGCCAGTTGACATTGTTTGGCCGACGACACCCTGAGGAGTCCCTTTCTGTGGGAGCGTACTGGCCGGTGGGAGGCTATCGGTGGCAGAAGGCGATCTCGTACATCCCAAGTCCTAAGCCATGGAGCACTTTAAAGGTGGTAACCAGCACCTTGAATCGCACCCAGAAGACCACTGGGAGCCAGTGTAGCTCACGCAGGAGAGGTGTTACATGGGTGCGCCATGTTCCACACATAATTACCCGCGTGGCCACATTCTGGACTAGTTGGAGCCTCCGAGTGCTCTTCAAGGGGAGCCCCATGTAGAGAGCATTACAATAGTCCAGACGGGATGTGATGAGGGCATGAATGACCAAGTGCAAGGTGTCCTGGTCTAGAAAGGGACACAACTGGTGAATCAGGTGAACCTGATAGAAAGCTCCCCTGGCCACAGCCGTCAAATGGTCTTCTAAAGACAGCCATGCATCCAGGAGAACACCCAAGTTGCGAGCCCTCTCTGAGGGGGTCAAGATCTCTCCCCCAATAGTCAGCGATGGAGCAAGCTGGCTATATCAGGATGCCAGAAACCACAGCCACTCGGTCTTGGAAGGGTTGAGTCTGAGCTTGTTTCTCCTCATCCAGATCCGCATGGCCTCCAGGCACCGGGACATCATGTCAAGGGCATCATTGGGGTGGTCCGGGGTGTAAATGTACAGCTGAGTATCATCAGCGTACTGATGGCACTTCACCCCAAAACCACAGATGATCTCACCTCGCAGCTTCACATAAATGTTGAACAGAAGGGGCAAGAGGACCGACCCTTGCAGCACCTCACAAACAAGGCACCTCAAGGTTGACCTCTGTCCCCCTGCCAACACAAACTGCATACGGTCAGAGAGGAAGGAAGAGAACCACTGCAACACGGTGCCCCCCCTCCCAATCCCTCCAATCAGCGCAGCAGGATACCATAGTCGATGGTATCAAAAGCCGCTGAGAGGTCTAATAGGACCAGCACAGAGGAACAACCCTTATCCCGAGCCCTCCAGAGATCATCAACCAATGCGACCAATGCCGTTTCCATGCTGTACCCCAGCCTGAAGCCCGACTGGTACGGAAGTCTTTGTAAATTGTGTCTATTGCTTTGCCCTGATCGAGATTTGTAGTCCATATGTTCTTGCAGTGTAGAAGTTGTAGATTACAGGATATTTTTTTTCTGAATTTTTTCCTGTTACACCTAGCATTCAGAGCAAAGGGCAAATATTTTCATCTTGATAATTTTCCAAATATTCTTCTGTTACCCCCAGAAATGGTTGACTATTTAAATTCTTCCTCTGAACCATATAACCAGAACTCTCCAATCCCCAAATCCTCTAATGGAGCATGTCAAAGTAAAACAAATGGAAACTATGGAGTCCTGTAAGGATTAGACTAAATCCAATTAAAAAAGAAAAGGAAGAAAATAGTCAAGAAGAGCTTGGGTTACTGAGAATTGGGTCAAATGCTTGCAATAACCACTATAATGTCTATAAACCTAAATTTTAATGAATTTGAAGGTTACTATTCTATTCCCCAAATGCCATTACTTATTATTTGACAATAATCATTTATGTTTACTCTTGAAGATTTATTATAGAATCAGTACGGCAGCAACATCATTAGTATTTTTTTTTCCAGAAGCAAATTATAATTTATTCAAAGAAAAAGTAACTACATCCAGAAATGTAGCCTAAACAAAAATATGGAAAGTTTTAAAAATTAATTTTTTTTAAAGGAAATAGTGTCCAAGTTTAAATAAATAAATTATGTAATGTTGGCATACTGGAAAAATATGCCCTCCACACTTAGTTTCACATAATTAATCAGGACTGAGCAATAAAAAAGAGCAAATTATGTATTATGCTTACAAAATGCAACAGATAGCCAATGTACAAATTACAGCTGCAATCTTATAGCAAGTTATTAACTGTGCATAACTGATAGGATTGTGTCTTGAGGTTTAATTTTACTCCTTCAACTGTGCAAATGTGCACAATTGTTTGCCTTCTCTGTATACTTTAAGTTGGACTTAAATTGATATTATAGGCTCCTATTGTGAAAGTGAACACTTTAGTATTATAAATGCCAGGATGATTGTTGGTAGGTCCCTTCCTGCCATGCTCAGATATCTCACTTGTGCTGTTTAATTCTTATTAGCATATGGTGCAAGTTAGGAGAAGAAATGATTATAGTTATTCTTTTCATTTTTAAATTCACATCTGCTGCATATGTGATAGTCGTTTGACATAAGCTAAATTTTGTTTCAGAAAAGAAATATCTATAGCTTTGCAGAAACCTGAGGTGCTATGTTAAATCATCATATAAAACAGAAAAATGGGTCACAATGTTTTATTAGTTTTTTCGTTCCATTTGTGAATAATTCTCAGAAACTGCCTGGACAAATTCCTGCAGTTTTCTTGGCAGGGATTTTCAGAAATGGTTTGCCATTGCCTCCTTCCTAAGATTCAGAGAAAGTGACAGGCTCAAAGTAACCTAGCTGGTTTTGTACATAAGGCAGGATTACAATTCAGTTTTTCAGTTTCTAATCTGATACCTATGTCACTATACCAAACTAAGGAGAGGGAGAGAGATTGAAATTGAGATTGACAGACCTTTAATGCAACATTAAAAAGGTAAATGTAAAGGTTCCCCTCGCACGTATGTGTTAGTCGTTTCTGACTCTAGGGGGCGGTGCTTCAGCTTTGAATCTCTGTTTCAAAGCTGAAGAGCCAGCGCTGTCCAAAGACGTCTCCGTGGTCATATGGCTGGCATGACTAAATGTCAACAGCGAATGGAACTCTGTTACCTTCCCACCAAAGGTGGTCCCTATTTTTCTACTTGCATTTTTTACATGCTTTCGAACTGCTAGGTTGGCAGAAGCTGGGACAAATAACGGGAGCTCACTCATTGAACTGCCGAACTTTTGATTGACAAACTCAACATCTTAGCCACTGAGCCACCACGTCCTTCATTATTTAATTATAATAATTAATCATGTATTTATAATAATAACCTTTTATAATAATAATACATTATAATAATCATTATAATAATCATTTATTTATTAATGTTGTATCACTAATACAACTTTAAGGATGATATTTTTTAATATGATCAACAATCCTGGTTTAAAGAAAAAGAAAAGTAGCTAGAAAAAGAAAAGTGAAGTTTCCAATAGTCTTCAAAGTCTACCATTACTTAATGCTTATCCATGCTACTCAATTGGCCCATTGCCAGAATGGGAAACTAACTGTTTCTAGAAGACAGAAACAGAAATCATCCTCTATTAATTCTCCATCTCACCATCTATTACCTCAGGATATGTTTTTCTGTTCTTCGTGAAGTACATTTTTCCATGTTTTGCCACCTAAGAATGCTCTTCGCCAATTAAAATACTATGTTTCAGTTTGCTGTAGCCTGATCTCAGTAGTTATTTGGCTATTTTTCAGACTGTCTTCAGCTAAATCTATGCTCACATTGCACTCTAATAGCTTCTGTCCCTCTCTTTACAGAAGTGTGTCGAAATAAGACATATAGAAGGTTGCTGATAAAAACACAATTTTTAAAAACATTCTTATCCTTGTATTCTTGAGCTGGTTTTCCCCTTGGGCTTAAAAGGAAGAAAAAATCCAGTAGTGCACCTATTAATTATTTTACCAGCCACCTGAGATATAAAGGTATCACACTCAGTTCTCAACTAAGATCTATTTACTCATAGCTTGGAACATGGAAATCCTTCTATAACAGGTGTCTGGAAAAATAGTGAAACTATGACTTGCCTGGAATTGCTTTTATTTGTATGAACTTAGGAACAAGTCAAGACCTTAAAATCACTGACCTACAAAGGTGCTCAGGGACATTAGATTGGCAATGCAGAAGTTATAAACACTGGGTCTCCAAAATGTTTTTCTGCTCCTTTATAAATTTCTTCTGTTCCTTGAATTCATTCAAGATCTCTCACAATCATATGCAAGACTTGTTGGAATATAGATAATTTTTGATGATGCATCAAAAAGCACAATAGTGGTTACAAACAGAAAAGTCTGTAGTGCCTCGAATTAGATATGTCACTATTTCCAGATAGAGATGTAAAAGAAGGATCAGTGGCACAGTGGTTAGAGTGCAGTACTGCAGGCTACTTCTGCTGACTGCTGACCATCTGTAACAGTAACAGAGTTGGAAGGGACCTTGGAGATCATCTAGTCCAACCCCCTGTTCAGGCAGGAGACCTGTACTAAAGATTCGAACTGCGAACTGCCAACCTTTCTGATCGACAAGCTCAGTGTTTTAGCCACTGAGCCACCTAGTCAGGCAAAATAAAAAAATGAAGGAGAAGCCATTTTAGAGGCACTACCCAGATTAGTAAATCTTAATCTACTTTTTATTTACATACATTTTTATTTTTATTTTATGATTTATAAAGTCCATTCAGTGAGTGGTAAGGACATCCGAGATCGTTATAGGAAGCTCATTTCTTGTTATTCAGGATACCACAACGGTGCAGTGTTATTCATGATGAGCCACGGTGTTGTGGCCCATGCGCGGCCTGTGCAACTAGCAGCTGATTCAGACAGCGAGGAGGCTGGTGTGGTGCTGTGCCAGCAGCCTGTGCAGCTGGCGCTTGAGTCGGACAATGAGGAGGCTGGAGAAGATGTGGTGCCTGAGGCGGGGATTCAGCCAGGGCCTTCAGAACCTCCAGAAGCTCCCTTAAGTGAAGAGGACGAAGAGGAGGAGCCTCTTCTCAATGCACGGGCACGCAGAGCTGCCAAAAGGCAGGAGTGACTCCTCAGGAGGAGGTCTCCTTGAGAGTAAGGCTTGGGGCTAATTGGCCACTCCCTTAACCTATTTAAGGAAGAACGCTGACTGAAGCAATTTGCAGGGAACAATTTAGTTCACATACCTTCGTGCCTTGATCTTAGTTCTTTGCAAATTGTTTCTGGGCTTTCTGCCAACCATAGTAAGATTAAGATTATTTATTCTTTGGATTCTTGCAGGCTGTTAAAAAAGTTAATTAACAGCCTTTGTTTGAAGAAAAAACTGGTTTTATTTTAGTAAACTAAGGTTTGTACAGACTTTGTGTGTACTGCGTTCTTTGGGGTCCATGGCTGGGGCAGAACACATGGTGGTGCAGTAGTTAGAGTGCAGTACTGTAGGCTACTTCTGCTGCATGCTGGCTGCCTGCAATTTGGCAGTTCAAATCTCATCAGGCTCAAGGTTGACTCAGCCTTCCATCCTTCTGAGGTGGGTAAAATGAGGACCCAAATTGTTGGGGGCAATATGCTGACCGCTTAGAGCGGGCTGGAAAACACTGTAAAGTGGTATATAAGTCTAAGTGCTACTGTTAGTGCTATCTAGGACAACTCGCCACACCCAACTTGCCATGGAACAATTTGCCATGGGACAATTCAACACTGCGTTAATCATTTCATTCTGTCACTTTTATTATTGGTGACCATGTTTTTGTCAAAGTTATTGTGAGTCTTGTATTCCTGGATAGACTTTATTTTCTTATTAATGGCCATAGTCCCATTGAAATTATTTTAACTTTTGTATTTGTTGAATTGTCCTGCGGGAAATTGTCCCATGGTAAATTGGCCATGGTGAGTTGTCCTGTGGCATTCTGTAAAAGAAACAGCAGGCACATTTTAAAAGGAATAGATCAACAGGTTTTCTCAAAATGAGTTGTAGACAACCTTGTCAAATGAAATCTGATAGGATTTCTCCTTCCCTGATCAGAAAATGTGCACAAAAGTATTTGTTTGTAAGAGGCATCTGGTTGTTTAAAATCCCACAATGGAACAGAAGACAGGCATGAACAGCAAAAGAATAAATAAAAAATTATAAAACTTTCTCTCTTTTTTGTTTTTTTTTTATTAAAAAATGTTTAATAAAAATTATTTTTTAAAAAAAGAAGAATTCAGGACAGGAAAAAAAGAAAATATTAAATCAGGCAAGTCCCCCATTCTTGGGATTTGTGAGCACTATATTAAATCTGTAAATATTTGCTTTGCAACTAAAGGCAAATTGATATGAATATTTAACTCAGAGTCCACTGTAAATGGTAAAGAATTATAGGTGGTATTACTCATTCTAAAGCTATAGTAAATCTGTGTATGCTTTTTTGTAAAACCTGATTTCTGCAAGCATTTTATGCAGTTTCTATTCTCTTCAAAACAGGAGTCATCTGATGAAATCATCATATCCATTATTTGACCTAACATGTATGTCACTCCTTATTTTCTCCATTAGGGTTAAAGGACGTCCACAATTTACCTCCCAGTTAGTATATCATTTAATAAAATTTTGAAGAATCTACTAGTAAAGTCTCTAAATGTAGGGAAGCTTCCGTTTGGTCTTTCAAATGCAACAATAATTGCTAGATTTCAGTTACAAAGATACAGTTTCAAAGTTCTTCTATTAGAAATGGCTCTTGAACAGCCAAACTATTTTGCTATATCTGTCTGTGTGACCTCAGCATTACAGTCTGCGTTTTCTAATATTTTAATGACTTTGACTCTGTAACAATAGATTGCCTACAGGTTTGTAGCAGGTAAGGATCATAAAATGGAAATATTTCATATTATAATACAGAGCCCAACTCAGGTAATGAACACAATTCATAATGAGTATCCAGAAACCAACTACTGCCATCTGTCTGAATCCCCAGAACAAACAAGCATGATAAATGACCATATAGTAGATAAATACTTATACCTGCAGAAATTCACACAGTAGCCATTACCCTCAGCATAACACGATGTTCTTAGGTATTTTTGAACTCTAAATTCACTAGGTTGAAAGTATTCATAATGTGCATTCTTTTATTTACTTCAAAATATACGAAACCTATCTTACTATGCTTGAGGTTTCTTCTGCTCATTTGGCTGAATATGGTCCTAGAATTCTGTCCCTAAGGATATATAGTAAAGCAAACATCACCATATTATCCTTGCTGGAAGTTGAAAAGCTTTTACCGTTTCCATAACTCCAATATAGTTATATAAAATAATATTAAGCTTGATCCAATTATTGTAAATTTAAGTGATGCTGATAATGCCATGCCTATTTTTAAATGCAAATCACTTTGTAAAACATACAAGCTATATCACTACCAGTTTTTCTTTAAAAGCTATTTGAGGGAGACATATTTTGAATAAATAGGGTTTTTGTAGCAATTTGATTTTTTTTCAACAAACGTAATTACTTTGACTTTGTTTTTTTTACATGACCAATGGGATATTAACCTGTACTGCAATCCTTACATGGTGTATCTACACTGAATGCTGAATTTCATCTTGTTGCATGTTCCACACTCTCACTTTTCGCCCTGGGAAAAGGAAGGAAAAGAGCTACATTTAAAAATGTAGCTTAAAATAAATTAAATTTATTTTTTAAAAAACCAATTTGCCTTATTTCCTGTTAATCAGCTTTGAGTGCTGGTAGGTGAAACAATGGTAGTTAGAAAAGTTTGGTCTCAAATGAATTTTTTTTTCTCATTTAAATGATCAGACACAAATTATCATATTTTGGACAAATTATGAAAAGACCTAGCTCCCTTGAAAAGTCCGTAATGGTAGGGAAATGAAAGGAAAGTGAAGTGAAAAGGACAATCGGCAATAAGGTGAATGCATCTGATTATAGTAGTGATAGATGCACTGTTACAAGACCTGAATGGCCATACAGAGAACACATCATCCTGGATGAGATCTATATAAATGGTTGCTAAAGTTAACATTAAGTTTATAGCATAGTCAATGATTTTATAGGAAAAGGCATGTTTCTAGTAGCAATGGATTGGAGTTCTGTCCAGTCTGTGGTGAGCCAGGTGTCTGGTCTGTTTATTTTACAAACCAGTACTCCAATTTTATGGCATTATTATAGAAAAATAAACGTTTGGCATGATTTTCTTCCCTGACTTCTAACCCATCCAACACCTAAGCTGTTCCCAGTATCTGAGGGAATCATTCTCAGTGCGTGTTTTGTACTAGGGCTTATTTATCTATTTATTTTCTCAAATATTTCATCATTTAACATGGGATTCTACCCTAATTATCTTCATTATAACTGACAACGGCTTGGTAGACTTTTGCAATATGTGAATATGGAAAATATGTTTTCAGATCTTTAAGATGAAAAGGTAGCAGAAGGAATGTACCCCATTATAAGAATACTAGACAACCTGTGCCTTGCTGGGTCAATGTTACAAAGATATTTCCTTAGCTAAGCAGAGAAACAGAATAATCACAGACAGGCAAAAAAAAAAAAGCAGTGGGATTGGGAGCGACTTCCTATTTTCTGCCAATTTCCCAATTGAACCTTCTTGTGGGAAACTAGCAGAGGGCATCAAAATCAGGGATGGAAATCCAGCAGGTTCTGACAGGTTCTGGAGAAGCGGTAGCTGAAATTTTGAGTAGTTCTGAGAACCAGCAAATACCACCTCAGGCTGGCCCCAGCATGGAGTGGGAATGGAGATTTTGCAATATCCTTCCCCCAGGAGTAAGAAGGGAATGGGGATTTTGCAGTATCCTTCCCCTGGAGTGGGGTGGGAATGGAGATTATGCAGTATCCTTCCCCTGCCACACCCAGCAAGCCACACTCACCAAGCCATACCACGCCCACCAAGCCATGCCCACAGAACCAGTAGTAAAAAAAATTGGATTTCACCACTGATCAAAATCCATCCTTCCTTCCTTCCTTCCTTCCTTCCTTCCTTCCTTCCTTCCTTCCTTC
>WNWU01013616.1:2476350-2490814 GCA_012654045.1 Ptyas mucosa
TTCCTTCCTTCCTTCCTTCCTTCCTTCCTTCCTTCCTTCCTTCCTTCTTTCCTTCCTTCCTTCCCCCTTTTCTTTTCTTTCCTTTCCTTTCCTTTTCTTCCTTCCTTCCTTCCCTTTCTCTCTTTATTTATTTCTTCCTGACTGTTCCCCCTTTTCTTAAATATATGAATGATTACTTTCTGGACAAAAGAAGGTGCCAGGACATTTAAATACTGTAGATGTGCAAATAAAGTTTTAACAATAAATATAGAATTCTAAGGAACAATGCATAGAAGTAATTATTCCAACCTAGTGTCTTTTTTTAAAAAAAAATGTTGAAGAAGCAGCATGATGGTCCAAACCCACTGGAAGCAGAGGGGATTAAATGCCAGTTTGCATCATTCCATAATATGGCTCAGTGGGCTTCTCATCTCTCTCAGTGGAAGCCTGATAAACGCAAATGTAATTCAACAACATTTTGTGGAGCAAATGTAACAAAACTGCAAAGGAAGACTCGAAAACATTAGATTTCAAATTTATAGCAGCTGGCTGAAATGAACCCACATTTGCTAGATATACAGTAGCCTGGAAAGCTCCCTGCTGTGTTTCGCTTGCTGTTGTCAAAAGCCAGATCTGTGTATTTGCCAGAAGAGCCATGTAGTCCTATAACTATCTTGATCTATGCTGAATTCAGAAGCACCTGAATTCCAAGAGTATCTCTCTTCTCCCTTAGATAACAGATAACTCTTTATGCTGCCAGCGGTTTCTAGGTTGATGTCTCACATAATTCTATTGCTCAGACCAGGGGTCTGCAACCTTAATCAGTCAAAGAGCCATTTGGACCCATTTCCCACAGAAAAGAAAACACTGGGAGCCACAAAACTCTTCCCATGCCTGACTATTTCTTGAGCCGCCACAAAACTAGCATATGTAGTTGAATTAAAAGTTCTGTTTTCTTCTGAAACTTTTCTTGGATTTATCCATGGTTGGCCTACCAGGGGTTGAAAAGCTCAATAAATTGCGTGCTGGTGGGTGTCATACATTGGCGGTTGTGACACTTATTTTGAGTGACAGGGAGCTGCAGGAGAGGGGTGAAAGAGCCACATATGGCTCCAGAGCCACAAGTTGCTGACCCCTGGCTCAGACCATTATTCACTAGTTGAGAAACAAACCTCAGAAGGAAAAATTGCTTCCTGGTTTTAAGACAAGATTTTAGTATTCAGGAGTCCCAATCCCCATTCTTGACTAAAATATAATTGAAGGCATAGTGCTCAAAACCTTCACAAAACCTGAATAAGACAAGAGTACACTGTAGACGCATAAACCAAAATTTATTATCTTCCCTGCTTCCCCAGATTTTTTGAAAATTATCTTTAGTAGCTAGCTTCAGTAGCTAGATTCTTTGTAGCAACACTAAGGATTCATCAGAACCTGATGAATAATCCATTATAGCTATTTTACACAGTTAATGCACCAAATCTGATATTATCATCCTTTTGCATTTTAGTATCTAAAGACTATTGGCCTTCTCAATTTAAGGACTAATACCTTGTTTCTCCCAAAATAAGACACCCCCTAATAAGCCCCATTGGGCTTTTGAGCGCATGGCAATACGGCCAAGCACTTATTTTAGGGTTCAAAAAATATAAGACAGAGTCTTATTTTCGGGAAAACACAGTATTATATTATAGTTTAGGCCGTGTTCTTATCTGTGTGTGAGTGACAGATACGATGCCAAATTATTATTTTAACAGATTTTGTTGTTTGTTATTATTCTATTTTAGAACTTTTAACTATTCCTTGAATATTTTTAATTGTACTTGTCTTTGACTGTAATAAACATTTATGTTCAATATTCAAGAGAAACCATGCAGATGAGCTGTAAATTCCTTTACTTCTTCTCAAATCTAAAGAAAAGAGTATTAAGTCTATCATCATCTCTCTTATATTATTTTGATATCGTTTTTTATTTTCCTCCTTCAAAATATCTCATATGCCAGATGTATTATAGCTATCAACACGATAGAAGCAAGATGTATTCAATATAATTATAGTTCTCTTGTGATATATTCAGAACTATAAAAACTGTGCCACTTTTGATAAAAATTATCAAAAGGTGATAATCTGAGACTAATTCTGTAGTTAGTATTTATGAACTATCACCTATACATCTTACTGACGGTTCTTCTAAGTATTTAAACTCTAAGCCATTAGAAATTACACTATTTTTGCCTGTAGAGTAAAATAAAATTATCCCTCTGTTTTGGAGACTGAATGATTAATCTAATTGATGCTCATAATGAATGAAGTTTTTTTCCCACTCAACATAATTTCTCCCAGATGAACTCCAGTTGATTTGATACTAATGTTAATTTTTTGTTTGTGTGTGCCTTGTATTGTTTCATGACAAGAGTCAATCCATATATGTTCAATAATTTCTCACTGATTAGTTTTGAATGCTGGTTTCAACATTTTAGGAAACCCAAGGTTCAAGTCAATTCATTTCACATTATACAGTGAAAAGTTGGAGTCTTTTCACATAACAAACCCAAATTTCTATATGCCTTTTTTTTGAACTCAGCTTTGTATGTTTTACTCTTTTGCTGCTTAATTCTTTAGTATGTCCAAAGAAGAACATTCTGATTTAACCAAGCTTTTAAACCAGAATAAAGCATAGATTAACCAAGCATGTAAAACAGTAATATTGTAGAAATAGAAATAGCACTTAGACTTATATGCCACTTCACAGAGCTTTACAGCCCTCTCTAAGTGGTTTACAGAGTCAGCATATTGCCCACAACAATCTGGGTTCTCATTTTACCAACCTTGGAAGGATGGAAGACTGAGTCAACCTTGAGCCTGGTGAGATTTGAGCTTCCAAATTGCAGTCTGGTGGCAGTCAGCAGAAGTAGCCTGCAGTACTGCACTCTAACCACTGCACCATCGCGCTTCTTATAAGGCTGATAAAGGAGCACAGAGGCTTGTCATTTATTCCCAGATTGTTAAATCTGAATCAATTTCCCTTTCCTCATTCTGAAACTGCTGTTTGTCAATCAAGCCATTAGTATGTATACATGTATATGAGTTACCCTAGATTTCTTAATGGCATTCTACTATCACTAAAATGGCTTTATGCTAATAGTGTAACACATAGATATCTTGTAGGATTTGAAAGCAAGAAAGAGAATTACTTGTTGATACTTTTATTTATTTTTAAATCAACTTTGGCCAATTGGAAGATTGCTCCTCCTGAGGAGTGCAGAAAACAATACAAGAAGACTTGCAGGATGTAGGTAGAAAACGAGCAGAAGGGCAATGAACAAAATATAAGTTACCTTAGTTACAACACATTACCTCTGGATTATTGCTGAATCTCTGCAGCACCAGCAAACAGATATTTGCTTCAGATAAATACTGCTTTAAGATAAAATTAAAATCAGGCACATTTTATATATTCTGTAAACCAATATAGAGATGTTATTGAGTCTGATTGCATCCTGTGAAAAATGAGAAAAAGTTGGATTAGGAACTCCAGTAAAACATCTACATTTCAACACATTTTCTTGGAAAGTGAAGTTGTTTCAAACTCAGTGGAAATTACAAAATAATCGATGCCATTAAAACAGAGGTGGTATTCAGCAGGTTCTGACCAGTTCTGGAGAACCGGTAGCGGAAATTTTGAGTAGTTCGGGGAACCAGTAAATACCACCTCTGACTGGCCCTGCCCCATCTATACTCTGCCTCCAGAATCCCAGCTGATCAGGAGGAAATGGGGATTTTGCAGTAACCTTCCCCTGGAGTGAGGGAGGGAATGGAGATTTTACAGTATCCTTCCCCTGGAGTGGGGTGGGAATGGAGATTTTACAGTATCCTTCCCCTGCCACGGCCACCAAGTCATGCCTACCAAGCCATGCCATGCCATGCCCACCAAGCCACGCCCACAGAACCGGTAGTAAAAAAACTTTGAATTCCACCACTGCATCAAAAGCCTTCAAATATATTCTCAGATTTTCTTTTCCCGTGTGCCTACAAAATACGTCCTTATCTATGTGGTTTCTCCTCATGTGGTTGGTCCTCACCAACAGCCAATAATATTGCAGATCTGTAGCCCATCTGCTATCAGTTTCACAGTGCTGAGTCATCCCTAAATATCCACACATGTACCTGTTTTGGTGGAAAGCAGAAATAGAGCTATTCCATTTGTGTGCCTCTTTAAACGGAGATGTCCATTTTCACATTTAAAAACCCTATTCCAAATCAATTTTTAAAAATACGTTGAAAAAAAAAAGCTGCCCACCACCATCTATTTTGCCGCCTGAGCATTTTCTCATATTCAGTCTTGATTTATATAATTTCTTTTTGCAATGTTTGCCATTTCACTTAAGGCATGCTAAGCTTGGTAATTTTGAAATTAGTAGAAAAAACAAATATGACTGTCAGTGTTTCCAATTTCATTTATGTATTCCTAATATTTCATCGTAATTTCACACTTTAACCATTTGAGAAGCATCTGGACATTTTACTTCTACAAAGAAAAGCTTCTCCTTGCAAGACCGTCCAGCACTCATCCAATCAGATGTAAAACTACTTGCATTAATTTACACCACCAAACAATTGAACTTAACATAATTTCTGGGAACTCCCTACAGTTTCAAATAAGAGTTATTCCCATCCTACTAGATGATATTAAGGAGAGAATCAGAGATCTTTTTCATGCAAATTGAAGATATGAATGCAACAAACATTAAGGCTGAATGGAGCCAGAAGACTGAATAAAATCTTACCCACTCAACTTTCTCAAAAGCCACTGGAAACCCATTCTGTTCTTAAAGCAGTTTATTTTCCTTCACATCTAGTAATATTGCAGGGACATTGCAGACTCTCAAAAATCTCATGCAATTGAATTTTCTTTCTTACACGAAACACTAATGAAAAGGTTAGTACAATAATCTGTACATCTCAAAATAAATGATTTCACCTGAAGAAAATTACTTTGAACTAATGTTGATGCTAATCTATTATGTTAGTGCCATCCAAAAACTAAATATGTTTTCCAACAAAGTATTTACAAAAGTGTTCAGGGATTGATAGCTGGATTGTTTCCCAAACCAATAGCCATACATTGCAGTCATCTCCAGACCAAGAAAGACATATGTAGAACTGAAACGTTATTTATAATAATATCCCATTGAAATATACTCTTAATTTGCTTACAATTGATATGTACCACTAGATCATTGCATGGCTACTCATCAGGGGTGAAATGCTCCCGGTTCGGACCGGATCGCCCGATCTGGTAGTGATGGAGGCGGGTGGTTCGGAGAACTGGTAGCAAAAATCCCTGCACCCCCCTCCATGCCCAGCTGAGCCCCGCGATCATCAGAGGCTGCTTTTTTTACTTTTAAAAGCATTTTGGTGGTGGGGGGGGTAATGTGACTGGGTGGGCATGGCCACCTTTTTTTTTTTACTTTTAAAAGCATATTTTACAACCTCTTTGACCGAAGAGGTTGTAGAAAAAATGCTTTTAAAAGTTAAAAAAAAAAGGTTGGCCACACCCACCCAGTCATATTACCTCCCCCCCCCGCCCCCCCCCACAAATCATACCCACAGAACCGGTAGTAACAAATTTTACATTTCACCACTGCTACCCATGGTTATTTAAATATATGATTGCAAAATAATAATTTTCATGCAGTAAGTGTGCTATTTGTCTCTCTGAAGTCAGAATCAAAGCATGCTTGTCTATCAATAACCAATCTTTCAAAATACCAATATCCTTAATAAAAACAACTCTTGTAACAGTCTTCCTTGATGTGCAAACAAGTTTGTAAGAGATGAATTCATGATAGATACAATTCGAATGTAGCTAAGAAAAAGAAGTAATGAAATGAACAGTCTGTAGCACTATGTCTTTTATGTTAGATTGACTAGAAGAAGAGAACATTCAGAACCCAAAATCAACAATACGACCAAGAGTTTGGTCATTTCACTGTTTTAACTAGGAACAATGTCCAGAGAAAGACAGTAGCAGAATCTCCAAAACTGCATGCTTCAAACTAACATAAATATCCATCATTCATTCTGATGATTGTATGAATAGAGTACATAAAACAAACCAATTCAGGTAGTCTTTGATTTATGACCACAATTGCAACCAGAATTTCTGCTGCTAAGCAAGGTAATTGTTAAGTGAGTTGCACCAAATTTTAGTATCTTTTTTCATGGTATGAAATCTCTACATGGTATGGAATCACTACATTGTTAAGTGAACCATATTTTTGTTAAGTAAATCCAGCTTCCCCCATTAACTTTGTCAACAGGAAAAGTTGCAAATGGTGATCACATGACCGGGGCAATACTCTATTGCACGGGTGTCAAACTCACCGTGTCACGTTGTCATCACATGACATATCGTGACTTTTTTTCCCTTCGCAGAGCTGGGGTGGGTGTGGCCTGCACGTGATGTATCTGACCCCCCAGGCCGCCAGTTTAGCACCCCTGCTCTATTGTAAATACTTCCAGTTGCCCAAATTTTGATTAGATGACCATGGGGATGCTGCAATGACCATAAGTACAAGGACAAGTCATAGCACAGATCATTACTTTCAGTGCCATAGTAACTTCAAACAGTTGCTAAACAAAGATTATAGGTGGCATTTGCCACCAGCAAGATTGGCCAAGATGTATCCCAACTTATCACCTAATTGTTGGAGAAGTAACTATAAATCCGGAACATTCTACTCCATGTGATGGATGTGCCCCATCACAAGGAAATATTGGTGTCAAATTCAAAAATGGTTAGAAGAAATTACAAAGCAAAAAATAGATATGAAACCTGAATTGTTTTTATTAGGAATACTGGACCTGAAAATGAATAATAATCCTTTTCTTACCTGCACTTTAATTTCCTGGAATTGCCATTCCCAGCAGTGCTCCTTTTCCAGACAATATTTGTTAATGAAAAAGCAATGGTAATTACAAGGGTTGAATGAAATGTCTGCACCTTCATATATTTTCAAGCTTGTCCATAGCAACCAAAAAGAAAATCCACATTTTATCTCTTAAGTCAGGTCATGATAAGGAGCCTGGTTTAGCTCAGCAGACTAAAAAGCATAGTGATTAAAACCAGCTGTCTGCAATTACTGTAAGTTCGAATCTCACCAGGCTCAAGGTTGATTCAGCCTTCCATCCTTTCTAAGGTAGGTTAAATGAGGACCCAGTTTATGGGGGCAATAAGCTGACTTTGTATAAATATACAAAACTATGAAGGCTATTGCTTAACACATTGTAAGCCGCCCTGAGTCTCCGGAAAAGGGCGGCATATAAATCAATTTTTTTAAAAAAAGATAGTTCTTTCAACTTATTTGAGTCAAACAGATACCTATAAATATATTGCTTACATTCTGGAAAAGATGAATGTTGCATGATACCAAGCCTGAGCTTATATGGTAGATGGGAAAAATCTAGGTCCAGTTTTGCAATTGCCTTTTGGGCAACTCATGACATATGAGGCTTAACATGGTCATGTTGCAAGGGAACTTTCTTCTTGTGCTTTCAAATTTGGCTTGATTTTTATTTCAAAATTTTGACTGTTGCAATGTAATATTCTAAGGTGCTAATGGTGCTAGGTCCAAAGAAATCTATGCAAGTAACAATATTTACATTCCAAATACTGTAACCATAAGTTTTCTTACTGAAATTTTTATACTTTTTTAACAGATGAAAATCTATATAATTCCTATTCTATGGACTGACATTTTCTTCTGGGTCGTCATGATGAGCCCATGTTTCATGTGCTGTCATAATGTTGTGAAGAATTTCCTCACCTTTGTTCTCCTAACAACTGACAACAATTGCTGGCTAATTTCAACTCTTCAAGTTTCCTTTCTGCCATCAGCATGTGAGAAATTCATCTTGCCACAAACATATTAATGCCGAAGAACATAAATAATGTGACCCATACATTCCTGTAAAATGCCAGAGGGACAGCAATTTCCCTTTGAGTGATCTATTGATTGTCCTTAATCAGTTCATCAGTTTTCCTATACAAAAATGTTTGCTATCACAGGTTATCCACTTTGTTCTTAATAATACAAATCATCTCTTCCCAGTTCACCATCTTTACATGTTTTTTTGATCCAGCATAATACAATACTCAAATTAATATAATCCCTATAAATTACTAGAATTTGATAGTGAATTTCAATTGGAGGAACATCTTCAGCAGTCAAAAATTCATTTGTGGCACATTGCTTAAAGTTCACTGATGAGTATTCACACCAGGTTTCCATTTCACAAACAACAGCAATGCAACCTTTTCTCACATCAACTTTCTGTCCACTGAAGTGAAAGAAAAATACACATCAAGGAAAGAAAGGAACACTTCAGAGCATCTAGTATGTTAGTACTGACATCTGTTCATGATTTAGAACATAGGACGCATAACTTTCATTTTAATCCTTGTACATTAGTCAATGAAACAAACACACACAATCTATCCAAAGACCTCAGTAGTGTATTGCATTTATGAGAACAATCAGAATTCTTTAGCAACAACATATTACTATAATGGGAACTAAATCAAAATTTAGTGGCCAGTGTTCTATATAACACTAAATCATAAAACTCATTTTATAAGTCAAAGCAGCT
The DNA here is from genome assembly GCA_012654045.1 of Ptyas mucosa. NCBI lineage: Eukaryota > Metazoa > Chordata > Lepidosauria > Squamata > Colubridae > Ptyas > Ptyas mucosa. Next base: position 2,484,979 of record WNWU01013616.1, read on the forward strand.
GGATTCACAAATCACACAGAGCCAGAATAAATCACATTAAGATTTGGTATAATATGTAAACTCAGCCACTGCAAAGCTAGCTTTCAATTCCTGTTTTAAGATTAATTTTTACAGATTACTATGAAACAAATGTTTCTTAGAACTTGAAGAACCAATCAGTTGCATATTTTATTCCCCTCCTTAAGAACTAAATTTCTAATATTTACACATCCAAATATGAACAAGCCCCAAGATTTAATTTCTTCATAGACAGCTCTTCAGATTTCCTTCCTTACTCTTCTTAAAGATAGTGGGAAGAATATCTAATTAAAACCTAAAAGAGATGCCGCCTCCTCTTGCTAGTAACTGTGTTACATCAATTAAATGGGTAAGTAGAAGCTGTTCCCAGAAGGAGTATCATGTGATCCTGTATTGATTAAGACTGCAGTGGAATGTTATTTGCAATTGCATTGCATAATGGCAATCAGGAAGTAGCTGTCATGCTTTCAAAAGACAAATTGCTGGCATCTGAGACAATTCATAGGCTCCCTTTCTTTTTGCTGTTCTCAAGTCACAGTTAATGCATGTTCTACAGGGATTAGTTTCTTAAATCTGTCTCCTTCACTGTCTTCAGCAGTTAAAAGACAGAGAGAGAGAGAGAGAGAACTATAATTTAGATGACCCTGTATTAGAGACGATGTTAACTAACTGCAATATCTATCAGCATTTCTTAATTTCACATTATTTAATAGGATGCAACTTTAACAAACAATTTAAACAAATAAATATGCAGCAGCTTATGTTATGATTCTCACTAAGGACAGAACTGTAGTCAAGGAGGATTCAGAAGTCTATTATTCCCTCAAATCTTCATTTCTATGGCATAACTTTATGAAGAATTGATTTCATGCAACTCTGTGGACCTATAATTTAAAGAGATGAATGGTCTGAGAATAATAAGTGTTTTTCCTCAGCAATTTCAGGAATAAGAAGCAGCTGTAACTATACATGGGTTTATAGTGGGGCTAAAGTCCACCCAAATATGACAAGCAAAAGAATACCTTATTTTCCGTGAAAATAAGACCCTGTCTTATAATTTTTTGAACGCTGAAATAAGCGCTTGCCTTATTGCCATGTGCTCAAAAACCCGATTGGGCTTATTATCAGGGGATGTCTTATTTTAGGGGAAACAGGGTATGTTGAAATTAATTCTTGTTAAAGTTGCTGAGTACTTGGTATCTCTGTGTATTAGCAAAGGATCTATACATTATGTTTTTACAAACCAGGTTGTATAAAACCATATAGCTATCCAACTTTCAAATGCATCTTAATAAGAGTGTTTTGGAGGTTGGTGGTGATGCCTTCCTTTTCTCCTCATCTCTAGCAAGTCAACCTGATCAGGCTTCTTTTTCTGGCTATCTTTCATAGGCTCTTAAGAATGAAACAGAATTTTAATGTTCTTAAGACTGAAACAGAGAATTCTTTTTTAGTGCAGACAATTAACCCATGCAGCTGAGTGCCATGATTATACTGGAGAAAAAAATGAGCAGAATTTGATTTGTTTCATTCCTCCTAGTCACAAGGAGCAGAATTATAAATCTTAATAAGAGGTTAGGTTATCAGATCTACACTGCAAAAATTGGACACCTACTCTATGATAGCAATTACGATCAAAAAAATTCCTCTTAACTTTTTTATTATCTAATATTGTCCCAATTTTTGCTCTCCAAATCTAACAGCCCTATAAAAGATTCTGTTCTTAGCATATATTGAACATACTGTATCCCAAATTCAGTGTGCCATCAATTGGTTATCCACAAAATCTTTTTAAAAAAATGTTGCTCTCTAATGAATTTCAATGGAATTCATCTATCCGCTACATTTGACAAGTTAAGATGTGGCAGGTTTACCTTTCCAGTGCTTATGCTTTACGATTTAAACAAATATATTATGAATTCCAGGAATATCATGCCAACATGATTATTATTCTGAAGTGAACTGCTAAAATTCATCCAGGAAAAATTATAACCTTGCAAAATTTGAGAGGTAACCTTTTCTATAGTCATGGTACATGTTTATATGTACTTTTACACAGACCACTATTTCTGGAATTTCAAACATATTTCACTACCTCCTTGGCACTCTTATAAACCAATATATATGTAAAATTTACAACCGATCATCCATGATTCTATAATCAAACAAAACCAGCCTAGGCTAGAATAATATATAATTAACCAGAACTTGTCTGTACCATAAGAGTTAATTCACCTGGTAGCTATATTAACATCAGTTAAATCATTCGTTATAATGACAGGTTCCTGAACAAAGTTCTCCAGGCGAAACTCTGTATCAAAAATTCCAGAATTCAGAAGACTCCAGTCCAAATGTCTTTTAGAAAAGCCATTTTTTCTTTTCCAAATCCACATACAGAATAAGACACAAAGAACAAATACACAAATCTAAATATTATCAAAAGATCTAATTTTAACTTCTCTATGTTGCATTACTTAGGGTTTTAGTGCCTAATGAATTACCTCCTTCTTTATAAACATTCCATTTAAGAAATAAGGAGCGTTGTGACTAAAGCAGAGACTTTTTTGTAGTGAGTCTCTTATTTGATTTTGAATTCCTTTCCTTAAAAACTTTGTTTTATTTTTAGAAATGGATTAAGACTTTATTTTCCCAGGCTTTAAGTTAGTTGTTAGAACTGTGCCATTTCTTTGGAATCGTTAAAAAATATTCTGTGTTGTTCCAAATACTCCTTCATTAAATAGAAGCAATTAAAATTCTTAAATAATAAATATATTCTTACACATAAATCTAAACCTGCATATGTGATTTATTAGATGTCAACCCTTAAAGGAGTAATTGCTGGTAGACATGAATTAGGGAATACCATTGCAATTAGACCTGCTTGTAATTTCCTAGGAACAACTGGTAGAAATTCAGGCCTAGATTTTAGTATGATCTACAGCTTTTGTCATGAGCAGTCAGAACTGATTTTAATTGTATTTTAATCCAATTTTTGCTATTTTTCCTTCTCCCATTATTGTTTCTCCATTCTCTTCCACTTAGAGTATGACTTTCATAGTAAGAAACTCCCTGCCACGTAATGTACTATGTTTTGTTTTTCTTTCTGCTACAACCTTCTTGATATTTAAGAAAATTTAAAATATGAAGTACTTTCAGTTAAGTATCATAGATCAGAATATAATATTAAAGTATTATTCATAACATTAAACAATGGTTTTACTTTATAAAATATCAATAATGGTCAATTCCAGTACTATCCTTACTCAAACACTAGCGTGATCATATTTAAGGCAAAATACATTTGGCAGTCTATCAGAGAGCATAACAGAGATTGTATATCTTGACTGAAGATGGGTACAGTTCTATCTGGGATGTCATTCTCTTCCACTGAGTACGCAGCTTTGGGAGGGATGCACATGGAGCAGTGAGTAAGGAAGGGGACACACAACTAGCCAGCAAGATCAGCCAAATCAAGCTGGTGATTCATGGGGTGACAGATGTTGCAGCCATATCACCCTCACATCCGGTGTTGATATATTCCTTGCTATGATATCACGCAGCTAGACTGGTAATACCTGTCTCTTTTCTAAAAAGAGAAAATGAAGATACACTTACCTTAAAAAGTCTTAAAATGTTAGCCACCATGATGGACACTGAACTTGCCGCTGCACCTATTACCCCAGTTATCTTGTCTGGCTTGGTAAAAATAGGAGGATCTCCATTAGCACATTTCACATCAGACCCATCTTTTTCTATCAAAGCTTGCACAAAAGTTAATGACTGCTCCAGAGCATAAGTGTCTCTGGAACATGTGTCTAGAATCCGAACACCCAATGTGACATTGGCAAGAAGGTCAGGGTCCTTATTGATCTGATCAATTGCATATAGCATTGCCTCAAGGCGATGGATTCCCTTTTCTTTCTTGAGTTCACCACAAGGTACTCCTCTTTCTCCCTTGGCATGGACAGGAAACAGTCCTCCCAAGATCACATCTCCATCGAGTCGAATGGAATGGGCATATTCCTGGCCATAAGTTCCTCGTATCATAGGAATTATCCAACAGAATCTGGCTGCAAGCAGGAAAAAATGATGGCAAGATGCTAGAAGCTTGTCCTTGTATACCATTTTTTCTGAAGATGGTGTTGCAATCCAAGATCCAGATTTTCTCCTTGCTACAGGAAGTAGTGGATATTTTGAAACTGTCTCTTCTGAAGGCTATCATCAGTACCAGGTGATTCAGAATATAGGACCTTGTAGTAGGTAGAAAAGAGGAGCTGTTGGTTGTTATTTTTAATAAATATCTTTATGTAGTTTCTGACATAAAGAATCCATTTCAGTTAAGTATGCCAAGTGCTTTGCTCACTTTTCAAGTGTTTTCGATGACTACAGATTAATATTAGAGTAAGCGTTCCCAGAGTCAGGAAAAGGCCACCAATTCAAATCCTTGGATAGTATCTTGTAACTGAAATTCTCCTGAAGTGTTAGAGAGAGAGAATGTTTAGTTAATTTATCTTACGGTAGATGCTGCAATTTGTATTACTTCTTTATAGCAGTTTATTTCTGAAATTTTACCCTCATTTTCTCTGAAGTTAATGATTGTATTCACACATCAGGCTGAATTGGGCCTTGTCTAATTGTGATTTGCAGAACCAGCTGGAAACAAGTCAAAGTCAGTCTTGCAAATAACAAAACAACCATGTTTTATTGGTCTATGTTCTGGCTTGGTCGCCCCCCCCCCCCCCCCCCCACACACACATTTGTTTAGTTATTTTTCATTTACACTTTTATAAATTAGACAGAAGCTTTGGCAGGGCATAAAATCAAATAAGAAATAATCCAGGATACCGTAAACAAATTTTTGGATGTCATGGTAAATTTGAGCGGCAATAATTAAGCCAAAAATTGTACATAGTTTCATATTAAATGTTTAAATAAATAATTCACTGATCCATTATTGTAACCCCATAATTTATGGCGTAGCACCATGTGTGAATTCAGGCCATCTGTCCAGTGTACCATCAAAAATGACGCTTTACTCTACAGATTTCATGCCCCATATTCCCCCAATATGTAATTCGATTGCCAGCTTTTGCTAATTCTTGATCACGACTCTAATATGGCTTCTGTTAAATTTTAATATTGCATTTACCTACAAGAGAATGATAAAAAAGGATGATCATTCCAAAGTCTGTGAAAATGTTTCTGACTGAAGTATCATGTGATGATGGTAAAAATATCTCACTGGGATTTCAGGCCAAAATATGTACTTGAAAATGAAACAGAGGTGGTGTGAAACAGAATTGTCTGTATCAAAGGAGAAAGTGACTGTATTTAGAGAACAAGGATGCATGAAATATGCATCATTCCCCTTTCTAGTTCAATTTATACTAATTTAAAGAATGCCATCTTCTCATAGGGAACACCAAGTTCCTTATGCTAATCTAAAAAGTATTCAAACCCAACAAAATAATCTCCTCGGTACATCAAAAGTATGATGCGGTACAGTAATGTAGATTTTGTCTTATTGCACTGCACTCAGATTCTTAAAAGTACCTGCATTTGAGATAAAGAATATCAATTTACAGTTGTAGAACTATAAAAGCAGAATGTGACCCAGCTAATAATCAAATAACTAGGAATCACTGGCCATTTATTTAATACTAGACTATTTGTAACCCGTTTTATTCTTCTTTCCACATAATATAGGATTGTGCTGTTTCTTCTCTTCTCACAATCCTCAAGAGAGCACCAGTGAAGTCTCCTCCTCCTCCTCCTCCTCCTCCTCCTCCTCCTCCTCCTCCTCCTCCTCCTCCTCCTCCTC
>WNWU01013616.1:2490824-2518466 GCA_012654045.1 Ptyas mucosa
TCCTCCTCCTCCTCCTCCTCCTCCTCCTCCTCCTCCTCCTCCTCCTCTTCCTCCTCCTCCTCCTCCTCCTCCTCCTGCTCTTCCTTGGTTGTAAGTGCCTGCCATTTTGCTGAAGGAAGGAGGAACAAAAGGAGCCATGGACCACAAGGAAAATTGCAATCCTACTCCTCATTCCAGTATGTTCACAAACCCTACCTTACCACCAAGCATTAGTACCATTCCTTTATCCTTCCTTCACCAGCCACTAGCATTAAGAGATTTAAAATTCAGCCTCAGTTCCAAAGCAAGCAATGTCTACTCAACTTGCCACCAGCTGATTGAGTTCAAGGACAAGAGGTAAGCAAGAAAGGCAGCAAGGATACACAATTCCCCATCTTGCCTTGTGCCTTGCAGGTTTCTGGAAAAGGTAATCAGAAGGGTGATGGTGCTGAATCAGCCACAGGTTTCCCAAATTTGATTCCTACAGGAATACTGTGTCCCAGAATTCTATAAATTATTCCATTTGAGTTACTTTGTTTCAATAATTGTTGTCCTATACATTCTAGTTTTGCGCAATCGAAGGTTACAAATAGACACAAGAGTTTCAGTAGTATATAAATTATCGTATTGGGGTTTTTTTAAAGCCATCATTCTAATAAATTGTATCACCTAATATTAAACTGGTTTTGCACATTATTTTGCACAAGTTATATGTAGGCTTCAGAATGTCTGGAGACAGAAATATAGATAGATAGATAGATAGATAGATAGATAGATAGATAGATAGATAGATAGATTGATTTCTCTTTAGCCAGGTTCTTCCTATGTAAACCAAGATTTTTATGCAGCCCTAGTTCAGTGAAATCACAATCCACTAGTTTCTAGGCTTTTAAGGGAGTCTCCTTAGTCTCCCAATGGGCAGCAGAGTGTTTGCTGGCTGCCAGAAAAAGAAAAAAAAAGCCTAGAAACTAGTGTATTGTGATTTCACTGAACTAGGGCTGCATAAAAATCTTGGTTTACGTAGGAAGAACCTGGCTAAAGAGAAATACACATAAAGCCTACGAAAAGGAAAGAAAACGTGTGTGTGTGTCTGTGTGTGTCTGTGTGTGTCTGTGTGTGTATATGTATATGTCCTATACATTTAAATGTCAACTGAAATATGAAGATGTCAGATTACCAGACATTGATTGCTAATAGTTGAAATAACATTTCCTCTCCTTGGACCACAACTAGAACAATAACGTCAAAATGGAGGTTGAAACAGAAACATTAGTTTCTAGCAACATATGTTCTTTATAGGTTTTTAGTGAATTAGCTGAAAGCAGGAAAACTGGCCTATGAAGGACCTCAGGAAAGCAAGTTCTTTTTCAGAGTGCTGAAAGCAACATGGATGCATTATGCAGAGGCCATGATCCACCCTTCTTTTCCCAAACGTTCCATTTTGCCGTGCAAATCAGAGATGCGCAGGTCAGCCTTAGAAATTACGGACATCAGCCTGAGTGTCCACAGAGGTGCCTACATCTTTTGTCCAAATCATGAAAGCAGGGCATCACACTAAAAGCTTGACCCTTTTTGCACAATCCTAATGCATTAGCCAAGTGCTTTTCCTTCTGGTCTCTAGTGAGCCTCCCGAGCTGCCATTCTGCTTTTGTCACACTAAAGAAGCACTGTGCTAGTGTCTAAGATTCACCATAGCCCCAAATGCCCATAGAATATTGTTCAACCGGCAATACTCTGAAATCAGTGTTTCTCAACCTTAGCAACTTTAAAACGTGTGGACTTTAACTCCCAGTCAACAAAGGAGTTGACATCTATATCAGTGGTGGGGTTCAAAAAATTTTTAGTACCGGTTCTGTGGGCGTGGTTTGGTGGGCATGGCATGGCATGGCTTGGTGGGCATGGCAGGGGAATGTTACTGCAAAATCCCCATTTCCTCCCAATCAGCTGGGACTCAGCAGGCAGAAAATACATGGGGGTGGGGCCAGTCAGAGGTGATATTTACCAGATCTCCAAACTACTCAAAATTTCTGCTACTGGTTCTCCAGAACTGGTCAGAACCTGCTGAATACCACCTCTGATCTATATATCTTAAAATTGCTAAGATTGAGAGGTGAGGTATCATCAGTATGCTGATAACACCCAGCTGTATATCTCCAATCCTAGTGAGTTAAGTGATGCTCTTAATGTCCTTTCTCAGTGCTTGGAAGCTGCAGTGGGTCTGGATGGGGAACAAAGGTTTAAAATAAACACTGGTAAGACTCAGTAGCTTTGGGTTTTGGAGCCTTCTTTATCTGGAGCCTTTTTTACTTAGTGTTCATTTTTAATTTAAATTATGATTTTATTGGTTTTTATGTATTTTATTATGTATAATGCCCCAAGAGTCACTAAATGAGACAGGTAGCAATACAAATATGTTAAATTAATAATTATACCAGCTGCTGCTTTATTTATATCATCTCTTGCAAAACCCTGCTTTTCTGAAAATTGTCTTGATTGTGAAAGGTTCCTTTCACATAGGGCGAACTACACAAATTTGAGATTAGTATCAATTCTGGATCTCCATTATATTGCAGGGGGCCTAGAAAGTCATGTTTTGATCCCTAGTTAATTAAATTTGCAATCTAGAAGAAATGCTGCAAAGATAATTTTCTTCGGGTATAGCAAAGTGAGTTCTCTTTCAGCCTATTTGTTGTTATGCCTTACCAACATCTCTCCCAGTCACCCCAAAGAATGAATTTGCCCCTCAGAACATTCAGTGGCTCGGAAATGTGTAACTCCTCCTTCCCTAAAATATATGTAGTTTGGAAGAACAAGGTCTGTTTGCTATGTTTTGTACCTGCATCCAGGTAGGTGGAGAGAGCACTGCTTTGCAGCATAGCAGGGTGGAGCTCTGGAGTGCCATGAAACTACTTCAGAAGATAAGAGAGGCAAAGCATAAAGCTGTGTGGAAGTGCCTTGAATCAATACAACACAAGTACCATTTCTGACAGCCGTTGGTGCAACCTTATTCATTTTCATTCAGAAGCACTTGTGCATAGGATTGGAACTTGAAATATGCTTTCTCCAAATTCAAATTAAGAAGCAACCTGCAAAAGATTTATTTCAAAAGCCTGTCAAAGTGAGAATAATTTTCCTGCAAAGCAGTTTGAGTATTGGAAGTGTTTTCGCTAAGTGAAAACACTTCTACGTTGGTTACTATTCCGTTGGCTATTCAGGCCGAATTACCCCTCTCTGCAAACTCTCTGCAAACTAATCCACTGCTGTTAATTACCCAGGACCCCACCAATCAGCACAGATAGATGAAAGGAATGACTGCTGGATATGTAAACATAATTTGCTACATATTAAATAATCTGTGAAAACAAGTGAAGATTTAAAAGACAGCTCTGTTATTTGAGTGTGTATCTTGCTCCAGTTTTTCTTACAGTGAGCTGAAAACCAGTAGCCATGGCAAAATCAGATATAAAGCTTCTTTTATCTTCTGATCCTTGCTGGAAATAACTCCGAGTACCCACCCAGCAATGACAAATGGCTGTTTTACTCTACCCGGGAATGATGGCTATGGGTTATCTAATAATCAATTTACCCCCAATAACTCATTCAGGCATTCAGATGGTGGGCAGGCATGACCCATGAATCATTGAAACACTGGTTGGAATCACACTATATTCAGATTCCAAGGATTAGCATTAGAGCAAAGAGTAAAGTTTTTGTTTGTAGGCTACACAACCTCAATGTAGTATTTTTATCAACAGAATTAGAGATGACATGGTTCCCCTACTCCTAGACTGTTGTAAGCCATTATTAACAACAATGAATTGCATTTCACTTTGACAATGGGGATGATTAACCTTATGATGCATGTATATGTAGTGCTTTATTTTCCTTATGGGATTTTTTCATTTTCACACTCTATAAATGTTTCTTATGTTTTTAGTGTGTGGAAGCAAAAAAGAAATCCCACAAGCAGACTAAATAGTACAAATACTTTTGAAGTTCATGCATCAAAGAATTGGATCATCTCTACTGCCAAAGAGGAGACATGTGGTGCAGTTTATTCTTGCTGATAGTTAAAACCTGGCTGGAAGTGAAACAAATGAATGGTTGGGTATTTTTAACACGTCACACTACAATGCTATGAAAATTACATTACACTGAATTACTTTTATGTTCTTTATGTCATGCAATAAGTAAAAGCTTTCATTATATTCACTGCCTCATTCAAACCACATCATTTGTGCTCTATTGATTAATATTAAATATTATAGCAATACAAATGCAATCATGTGTGTTCCTGCAACTAACAGAGAAATAATTTCATAAGCATTTGTTTTCATTGTTATCAGTGTATTTAGGCAAATTAAAAAATATTGACTGGTTAGGCTACCAATCCAAATATCTCCTTTCCATATTCAGTTTTATTGTTATTTATTTTTTGTTGTTGTTTTCATAACTAACCTTAATACCTTTTATTATAAATCTGAATTAATTCATCTGTACTTTCAAATTACAGAAAACTTTTTTTTAAATAAAAGTTTTAACTAGTAGTTACATATAACTTTAAAAATGTCTCTGCATTTTTAGGATTAATTACATGTTTATAAGGAAGAATATTATAGAAACATATAATATTGTTATAATGCTGTTTCAAAGACATTGTTTACATTCAGTGGATATTAAAAACACTATTGCTTCTAATGATTAATATATAGAATCACAAAGCTGGAAGGAGCCGTCCGTCCACAAAATATTATGGTGTGTATTATTATTATTATTATTTTGATTTATATGCCGCCCTTCTCCGGAGACTCAGGGCGGCTTACAATGCGCTAAGCAATAGCCTTCATACTTTTGTATATTTTATACAAAGTCAGCTTATTGCCCCCACAAACTGGGTCCTCAATTTACCTACCTTAGAAAGGATGGAAGGCTGAGTCAACCTTGAGCCTTGATGAGATTCGAACCTGCAATAATTGCAGGCAGCTGTGTTAATAACAGGGTGCTTTAGACCACTGTACTATCCAAGGCTCTAATTATATTAAATTTTTAATTATATTAAAAAATTAAAAAAATTAAAAAATCATATGGCCTTCCAATCTCAATTGTCAATTTTTAGGAAAAGCTAGACTCGAGAAAAAAATAAAGGGAGGAAACTGACCAGGAGAAGAGGATGTAGGATGTAGGAATCCAAGAAAGTCACACGTGTAAGTAAGTTTTCAATAGTAATGCTAGTATTGGTGCTCCTCTCTTGCAGTCATACCAGTCTAGCAATTCAACTAAAGTGGTCATGGAGGAAAGATGACAATGACTAGAGAGAGTTTGCCCAAAGTAGCTGAATCTACCAGAAGGAGGTAGGGTGATCCCAGTTGCCACTGAAGCACCAAAGAAAATATGGAAAACACAACAATAGATCTCCAAACCTGAAGTTACCTGACTTCAGCAATAGGCTAGGCATGGAAGGAAGATTACATCATATAGACATATCAGTAAAGAATGGTGAGCTAAGGGTTTTCAAACTGAAATTAGGGGAAATGCAGATGTGCTTTTAGTTATGGGTAAGTACTTGAATCAATAATAACAGGATTGGGGGAAGTGAACAGGATTGGGGGAAAGAAAAAAACCAGGCTAGTTTGATAGCTACATCTATTTACCTATTAAATTAGAAAATCAAAGATTATACTGTAAAATGGAAAATTGAAATACTTGTCACAAGGAAACAAGGATTGATAATATAATCAACAAATACAGAACAAAGATTCCAGCCCTAAGTATACTGTGATGACACTAGCAACAGAACACAATTAGAAATGAGCAGGGATTACTATATTTCCCCAAACTCATCTGTAACAGGTTTATGCTCAGCATATAACTCCACACTGACAATGCAAATACGAAGAAGGAAAGAAGGCTAATGGGACTCATCATTATTCTTATTACAACCTCATTACTTTTTACAGAAGTCGCCAGTGTCAGCGCCAGTGTACTTTATATTAATGGACTCTAAATAATGCATTGCAGTGCTAGCTCCATGCAAACAATTGGGTTCATTTTGGTGCGAGGATTGTTGGGAATTTTGTTTATACTAATTGTACTCAGATGAATACAAATAAAAGTGTTTCACAAGATGATTTCCTAAAATTTGGTATTTTTTTATGCGTTATGATTGAATATCAGCAGTAAAGGAACCAGCTGTTAGGAAATATACTACAGGCAATTAGCAAAAAATGCCTTGAAAAAGATAGTTGGATGCTGTGATGTGTCTATGCCTACCAATATCACCTTGGGTAAGCAATGTTTGTTTTCTATGATACTCTGGGGAAGAGAAATTTGTATTTTGAAGCAAGATAGAAAGAATGAAGATTCTTGAAAACAACATGGGCAGCTAGGAAAACAAGCAAATGGATCCTAGAACCGATGAAATCAGAGTTCTCATTCAAAGTTCAAATGAGCAGGCTCAGGGTCTCATATTTTGAGCACATTATATGAAGGCCTCATTTTCTTACATCTGTAATGCTTAGAAAGGAGGAAAGAATGAGAAGAGGGTGACCAGCAGAAAGATGCATGGATTTAATGGGTACACTATTGGAAGCCCAGAAGATTAGGCACAGATCGTCATAATGAAGGTCTACCTATGTGGTTGCTAAAATGACACCAACCTGATGGCACATAATCAAGGTTTAACATACTGAATTGACTTCTAAATTTCTTTGACATATTTGACTTGCCTGATCTTCTCTGAAGCTTGCATATAACTCACGTTTCCATTTTCACTGATTTTCATTGGAATTCCACACTGTTATAACAGAGAATCATATTGCCATTCGAAAACTAGAGAAAAGCAAACTTTTCCACCCTTTTATCTGGCTTGATAATTTCCTCAAATCGTATTTTTGAAACACTCTGAGGGATGGCTAATCAAATGCATGCCCAGTTCCAGCTACCATATGCCACAGGTAATTTACCTTAAAAAATACACCTCTACGTTGAGTGAATGCCCATAGGAGACTTATGCTGAAAAATATCCATGATTCCTCTCACCCAATTCTATGCAAGCTGTGCTAACCCGACACAATGAATTGAAAACTAACTGACCACATTTTAATTTAGTGTTTTGTGCAAATTCAGCCAGTGTAGTTAATTACTGTATGTGTCGTGAAAATCCAGAATAATGGAATAAATTATAATTACCGTAAAAAGGATAAGCATCGTCTGCAAAACATCCTCTACAGTTGCACTTTTCAGGTTTGTTTCTGGTATTAAAAATTCAAATAACCAAAACTAAGATTTGTTACATAGAAAGTAAATGCTTTGTCATTAATGTAAGACTGCATCATATGAATTCGTGTTTCATTCAGAAACATTGTTTATGCAAGCAGGGATACACAGAGTCAGATTTTACTTCCTTCATGCAGCTCACCTGAAAAATATGCACAAAGTTCATCAACTCAAAGGTCATTCGCTATAGTGGCCCATCTGGATTACTTATCAACTTTCTGCTGCATTGTCAAAATGGTTGTGTTTCAGAGGGCCTGCAATAACTGATGAGATGTATGGCTGTTTGGGATGATAGACTTTAAGGGAATCTTCTATGTGTATATCATTTCATATATAAACTGTTTAATTTGGAAAATGGTCTGAAGACCACAGAATGGTGGCATATAAATAAATCAATAAACATGGAATGACAACCAGCAGGCACCTGACCCAATCCAAAAAACAATATGGGGCATAGACCATAATTATGAAGCCCCCATCAGTCTGAGATTGTGTTACCACATTTCAGTTATAGATTATTAATTATTCCTCCCAAATTAAGTATAGAGATTGAAATAGTTGAGCTCCCAAAAGCCTTCTGCTCCCATACCAATGCTTAAATTCCTTGAAAGTGCTAAAAAACGTAGAACAAACCATTCAGCCGCATCCCTTCCAGAGATGTCATCATTTATCTAATAATGTTCTGCAGTCTTCAATAGTGTACCTATCTAATGTTAATTAAGTTTAAACATGTATTAACAGTAAAAAAAATCAGGTGGCTTGGTTCTTGGCGACTTCATGATCATGCCCATTTTTTTTCTTGGCAACAATAGAAAAATGTTTGTCACTGTGACCTTCCTAGATTTTTTTTTAACTTCCCAATATATAGCTCTGACATTTTCTAGTAGTATCCTATCCAAGTACTAACCAGATACTGCTTAGCTTTTTTGTGATCAGCCAAAGTCATTTAAGTGCTACCACGCGCTGTGATCCAATTAAATGAAATCAAATGTAGATGTTATTCTGCTTACTCGCTACTTTTCAAAATTTGGCTCTCCAGCAAAATCTCGAAGGCCTGTTGTAACTCTTGAATCTTAAAGAAAATGTTTATCTTATTATAAACCATGACTTACGAATTACTAGATTCATACATCATGATAAACCATGTACATAGTTTAGCCAGCTGAATTTCAGGTAGGAATTTCTCACATATCTGTTTGGACTCTAGATAGTACAGAGACAATTTCAGCTTTCTGGCATGCACAGTGAGCTAACCTAGTTCATTTTGCTGTAGATTTTCGAAAGTAGAAACCATAAAACATGAAAATGTATTGCATTTTACTTTGATAAGTTAAGCTTCACAATGTGCCAGTGGTATGATCTGGTTTTGGAAAGGCATTTGCTTAGAAGATGCTTCTTACACTTTTAGTTTTCAATATTGTAAATAAAGCAAAATCTCCCTTTCAGGTGAATTGGAAGATTTGTATTGTAATAGACCAGAATTCCATATATCTGTCATAATCAAGTATTGATATTCGGCCCAAAGAAGGGCATGAAATTAATATATTTCTTAGGAATTTTGGTATCTGAAAGAACATACCCTTCGCCCAAAGCAGTTTTAATGCTTCAAAGTCCTTCTCCAACTTCTCATGCCTTTATTCTGTATGGTGATCTAGCACCACCCTGGTGCTAAATGAAAATGGAAAGGAAACAGTAATTCCAAACCATTTCACGTATATTATTTCCAATTACATTTTAAAGAAATGTCAAGCCCATTCGGGCCACATGGTTCAGTGATACATTTTGATTCTCAATAAAATGCAAAATTGGTAATGTTCTTGATAGATAAAAACCTGATCATTTGTACGTTAAAATATGAATTTCCAACAGTATTTCTTTTTAAAAAGGGAAAATGCCAACCGGAAACATATTTTTAAATTAAATGTAGATGTTTTGTTTAAGAAATCTGCTTCAAATATATTCTTACTGTAAAACAGTTCCTTAGTTTTGGTTATAAAATATAATAAAGGCTCAGTAACAGTATAATAAAAGACTCAAACCCAAGATTTATCCCATTATAAGGATTTAATAAGAAAGGAAGGGAGTAAAGAACCAAACTTTACATTAATCATAATTAGAGAAAAAGAAAAGTTTGGATTATAGAAGTCTCAGTTAAGCCAAGATTCAGGCAAATATATTTTTGTATCACAGCAAATTACAGTCTTCGACATTAGCAACCATGGCAGACACTCCAGAAGCTACTTACAACCCAGTTCTGAAGTTCCAGTTGCTGCCCCATTGCAATCACATGATTTAATTTTAGGTAGTCAGTCAACAGCCGATGTTTATAGCTGTTTGCGAGCCATCTTGGTCACATGACCACAATTTACAACTATTTGCCCAAAACTGGCATCTACTTCCAGTTTGGGGTAAAAACACCCCATAACAAACAATGGATTCATTTAACAACTGCATCATTCACTTTACAACCTTTGTAATGGGCAAGCTCCACTACAGACAGGAGTCAAGGACTACCTGTAGTTATTGAAAACATGAAGAGAGCAGAGTAATATGCATTTCACACTTTAAAAAAAAGTACACTACCATAAATGATAATTGCAGTTGTCTTATTGCTGTCGTTGTTCAAACTAAGTGCAGTTCTTGACTGCATGGTGGAAGACATATTTCAAAAAAACAGATCAGGGGAGAAGAAAAGGGCAGATCGAGGCTGAAAACTAAATGTAACTAAATCTAACTTAAATGAATTTTAATATGATTAAAAATAGATTGGATTTAATTTAAAATAAATACTAATATGATTGAACCTCACACATTCAGAATTTCCCGCTTTTGTCAGATGAAACCTTACCATGTGATAACTTCTGTAGGTTCCAGAAGCTTTACTTAAATTCTCAGGAATCATGTATAAGTGGGAATAGGAATATGAATAACTCTTAGTTCCTATCCTGATCTAAATAAGAAATGCAAAAGTCCATGGACGCGGCTACTATAAAGGCAAGCTAAATGAACAAGGAAACTGCCCTGCTTATGGTGCATTGAAAAACTTGCGCCGATGAAGAATGACACTCCAATACACATTAGGCCATTATACATTCACTCAGTTAATTACCTTTTGTGAACATTTGAGACCTGATTCCTGAAATCTGTATTCCAAGTAGGGATCCTGGAATCTCATAGATGTAAATAAAAGAGTGAATTGGAAGGAATAGTCTATAGTGTTTGCAGCTAAATTAATTTTGTTTTTTAATCCAGCTGTAGAATGTTTGTTCATTCACACAGGTACAGTCATTATAAAATACAGCTGAAAGCACAAAAATACTTCTACTAACAGAGAATGTATATATTTTTGCATAATGTTCATTGACATTCTGCACTGACATAAAGTAGTCCTCTATTAGACCCCATCAAACATGGAGCATCATGACTAAGTTTTGCTGAATGAATTACACACTTAGAAGGATTTTTCAACAATATATGTCGGAGATGATCTGGCTGAGCCTTAAAGTAGTGTCAGATGTATCAGTTTGTAGTCACTAAGCCTACATAAAAGACCTCATTGAAGTCCATTAATTCTTATCTGGCACCAATTTGTTAATAGATCAGATTCATTTGTATAGGTGACAATAGGTAACAATAAAATTAATTAACCTAAAATTAACCTAAAACTGTCTACTGTTGACCTCACCCCATTCCTAAGAGATCTGTAAGGGAGGTGCATAAGAGCACCAGCGTGCCTACCTTTCCTGTCCTAATGTTCCCTTTAATTGTACTCATTTTATGTATTCAATTCATGCTTATACTTATATATATATTCGACAAAATAAAATAAATAATAAATAAATAAATAAAATAAATAAACTCATAGTGTTTTTGAACTCTATCCTAATTTCTTGCACCTGGCACTATATCCAGTGAAATTCTTAATTTGTTTGTCTATAAGAAAAGGAAAGAATATTAATCAGAATTAGTAGCAATGGTAGCAATAATGGCAATCAGTGAAGACTGCAAGTAGGGACCTTAATTTTCTGAATCAAATGTGACCTTTATGGATTTATTATCAATATTACTTCGCTTATTTATGTTTTAGTTTTGTTGTCATATTTTACTAGCTTTCTTATAAATGCCAGACTATACACTATACAACAGATCCATATGACTGGTTGTCTCAATGTTTTATTTTAAATTAAAAGAAGGAAATTGTTGGATTCACACAGTGCTCATAGCTGTGTCAATTATAATTCCAGCAGCTGCAATTATGTGACATGGTTGAGCTTGATCAGTTTTCACCTTGTTTTGCCTTTTCTAGCTTAGCATGTTGTGAGAACCCAGCCTGATTTTATGTTCAAAGATTTGATATAAACCTAGAAAATGAGTAAGCTCAATGACAAATTAATCATGGTGTATAAATATAGCCATTCTCTTAGCCTGTCCTAAGTTTTTCAAGACTCTGTAGGTCCATGATGGCGAACCTATGGCACGTGTGCCAGAGGTGGCACACAGCGCTCTCTCTGTGGGCACGTGAGCTGTTGCCCCAGTTCAGCCCTGCTGCACATGCATGCGCACCTCTCACCAGCCAGCTGGTCTTTGAGTCTCTGCTGCACATGCACGGAGGGTGGGGCACATGCGGGGAGACAAGTGCGGCGGGGCCACGTGTGTATGCGGGAGGGCTGCTGCATGCACAGGTGCGGGGCGCATGCAGGGGCCCATCTGTGCATTGCATTTTGGGTTTGGGCACGCACACGCACATCCGTGCACATACACACACACTTTGGGCTAGCCATCACTGCTATAGGTCAACAAATTGTTCAGTACCACTTACAGCACTCTGTAAGCGGTTTACAAAATCAGCATATTGTCCCCAACAACCTTGGTTCTCATTTTATTGATCCCTGAAGAATGGAAAGCTGAGTCAACCTTGAGCCCAATCAAACTCCAAGTTGTGAGCAGAGTTAGAGTGCAATACTGCATCCTAACCACTGCACCATCAGGGCTCAGAGAATATAAAAATATACAATCCTATGTGCAAAGGATCTGGAGGCAAAATCATATGATAAATGGTTGAGGGAGTTAGGTATGTCTAGCCCAGGGGTGTCAAACTTGTGGTATGCAGGCCAGTTGAGTCACACGCTGGTCACGCCCAGTTTAGCAAAGGGGGAAAAAGTGATGATACATCACGTAATGATGCTATGATGACGTGAGTTTGACACCCCTGGTCTAGCCTATGAAAGAGAGGGATTAGGGGGAACATGATATTGTCTTCTGGAATTTGAGGGGCTGCCATAGGGAAAGAGGAAAAGAGAGATTGATTTATTCTAAAAAGCACCAGAGGATAGGTCCAGAAGCAATGGGCAGAAGCTTGTTAAAGACAGATCCAACTTAGAATTAATGAGAAATGTTCCGACAGACCAATTAATCAATGAAATAGCTTGCCTCCAGAAATTGAGGGTCCTCCATCACTGGAGGTTTTCAAAAATAGAATGGACAACCACATGACTGGGATGGTCTTGCCATGGGCAGGGGGTTGGCCTAGAAGTCCTCTGGGCTTCCTTCCAGATCTATGATTCTATGTTCTAAAAGGTTGTTCCACAAATTGCTGTCCCATGCCTAGACATGGAGCAGACCTACCAAAAAAGAATTCTCTATTTGAAATTGTCTCTCAAGAGCTATAAACATAAGATTCTGCTTCTTCAACATTAGGGTTAATACATAACCAGGATGCCTAATGGGCATTAAAATACATTTCCTCCATTAATTTGTTCAACCATTTTAAAATTGGTGGCTTTCATACATTGTGTGACTGAATTCAACAGTATGCTACATAAGAAAGCACTTCCTTTTCTCTTCCCTTCTTCTCTCACAATTCAGCTTTATTGGATGAACTGAGATTCTAGTATAATGTATTTCAAGTTTATACTTGCTCTTCCTTTCACACTAAAGTCCTAAATGATGTAAACATGTTGCATGAAACGTTGCTCCAAATTTTTGCTCATTTTATTGATCTCTCCAGCTCCAATTTTTATGGACATGTAGTTCTCAAAATTGTGTTCATTTATTCTTTAGAGCAGGGGTGTCAAATTCGATTTCATTGAGGGTCGCATCAGGGTTGTGTTTGACCTCAGAGGGGCTGGGATGGGTGTGGCCAGGATGGGTGTGGCCAGCTCAGTGTCACTCCTGTCGGGGGCGCCGGTGGTGGCCCAAGCGCTCTGTCTGCGTGCAGCCCTCCCGAGCTCCATTTTCACTGGCAGGGGATTGCAGGAGGCCGTGACAACTGAAAATGGAGCTCGGGGGACTGTTTTTGCTGGCAGAAGCACCGTAGGCTGGTCCTTTGCTGTTTCCAGGATGGCCCCACAGGCCAGATCTAAGTACCCCATGGGCCAGATTTGGCCCCCGGGCCTTGAGTTTGACACCCCTGCTTTAGATCATACCACACATATATGCAGAAAAGTGCTGTCTCATAATAGAGACAAACTATCAGCTTTCCCATAAATATTTTCTCCCCAGAGAACGTCTGTATTATCAGAGTTCCGTTTCATATCTTTTTCCTTTCATTTTCATACATCCAAGCTATTTTGGGGTGGGGGTTCTACTAGATGTTAAATAAAAACACCTCTCTGTCCACTTCCTAGAGATATAGCTAGAAAACCATTGAGCGTGATTCTACTAATCACTTTTGTCTTTAATACAACAGAAGAAAAAGTTTCAAATGCTGCAGCCATTCTCAATTTTTTTAAAAAAGGACCTATTTTATCACCTTTTTTCTATATTTCTGCATCTAGAGTAATATGACAAAATGGACCTAAACTGGAAAAGCTTGTTTGATAATCACACATTTATTTTGAGGTGCTACCAAGTTCTATTTAATTGAAAGTAAATATATTTTCATAAGGGACGTGGTGGCTCAGTGGCTAAGATGCTGAGCTTGTCGATCGAAAGGTCGGCAGTTCAGCGGTTCAAATCCTTAGTGCCGCATAACAAGGTGAGCTCCCGTTATTTGTCCCAGCTTCTCCCAACCTAGCAGTTTAAAAGCACGTAAAAAATCCAAGTAGAAAAATAGGGACCACCTTTGGTGGGAAGGTAACAGCATTCCGTGCGCCTTTGACATTTAGTCATGCCGGCCACATGACCATGGAGATGTCTTCGGGCAGCACTGGCTCTTTGGCTTTGAAACGGAGATGAGCACTGCCCCCTAGAGTCAGGAATGACTAGCACATATTTGCGAGGGGAACCTTTGCCTTTTACCTTAAAATATATTTTCATACTTCCACTTACTTTACATACACCAATATGAATCATATATAGAATGATTCAGCCATGTATAGAATCAAATAGTACTGAAACTGAGAACAACTGGAAAATTTAATTAACAATGATCATTAGAGGAAACTTTTTCTCAAACTGCTTTTTCTGCTTTGAGAAGAAATCTGTAAATCTGATTCCCATGACACATTGAACCATGAACCAACTACATTTAGGTAGTCACATTTCAGTCCATCCTAGACTCCAGCTAGTTAGTTTGGGAATGAACCAAATATACAATATTAGAACAAAAGGTTCACTCAAAATCATTTTGGTGGTAATATTTATTGAAAATAAAATCCAAAGGTTCTGGTTTGAGTAAAGTCAAGGGTCAAGTCACATTCTCCCAACAGCAGAAAAGACTACTATACAGGTTGATAAACAAAAGTGATTCCAGGAAGAGAAGTTGGCAATTTTAAAACTCTGTTCCCAGAGTTCTTTCCAAAACACAACTGCACACAATCACTTCTCACCCAGCTTTCAAGAAGAGGACCAAACTGAGAACTACTTTTCTGCGTCATATAAGGTCTGTATTTCACCACTTCATAAGACTGTTTGTTCTACTTCTTTGTAAGGCTGGATCATTGTTCAATTCCTTTTTAATATCAGAAGAGCTCGCTGCATCTCAAGAGGTTGATGGTGTCCAGTAGCAACCTCACCTGCCTCACAGTCACCATAAGCAATTACTTATTTATTGCTTTCTAGTTCATGAAGCTCCAAATCTTTACCTGAAGAGAAGTTCTTTGATTAGGGAGGGCAGCTAGGGGAAGAACATGGTACAGCTTTACTTAATTCTTCCATGTAATTATTTACACAATCCTATTATTAATTACTGAGTGAATCCTTTATATCAGGGCTACCAGATTTGAAGTGCAAAAATCCAAATGATGCAAGATGAAGTAGGCAGATACAGTTGCCATTTACTGGTTGCCCAGTTTTTGCAATCCAGATATGGTAATTCGATCTACATATATCCTTATAAAACTGTATGTTTTATACTGTAATGTATACTGTAATGAAAAATTGAGGATTTGGAAGGGCTAAGAATATGAACCTGGATGCAAATCTCAGATCAACCATTTGTTTTTTGAGTGTCTTGAAGCAAAATATCCTTATTTCCCCTTTTTACCTGATATGGGCAGTACATTTATTTTACCTTACAGAATTCTAGGATGGAATGTTATTATGTTTTAAAATAATATGTTAATATGTTTGCAAACCATCCAGAGTCACTTAAGTGATCTGAATGATGTAGGAGTTTGATAAATAAATAAAATATGCTGAAATAAAGCATCTATATCTGACCTGGAAAAATCGGGACCGATTCAGCATTTCAAGTGGCTCTTTGCTACCATCTAGTGCCTGTCTGGATATTTGCAGATTCAATATGTTAGGATGAAAACTAATGATTGTAGAACTACAAATCCCAGCTTCCTGTATCATTAGCTGTATTTGGCTGGGGTTCTGGCTTTATAATTCAGCAGCATCTTGGAAGGTGAGAAGTTGCCCATTAAGTTCTGGTGAAGCATTTTCAACTCTCTTATGTGTATCCTATGTGTGTCTACACAAGCTAAGATTATTGTATGTATTATTCTACCAACATTAACTTGGCCCACAACTGAAAATACCATCACATTTATCTGCTAGATTCCATAAAATACAGATTGTATGTGTTTTAGATAAGAGTTAAAAGAATTCCAATTAGATCGGGAACATAGGAATAAAAAGAGAAAGCCAAAGTTCTTTTCTATGCTTAATTGATCCTTCAGATATAGTTTGCATGGCATTATAGTTTCACATTCATGATGCCTTTATGAAATCCAAGCAGACTTTGCAAAACAGCCTGGAGGACTCTCAGCATAGACAACAGACTGCTGCAGCAGTGACCTAAAATACTCGGCTCAGAAAAGCTAAAAACCTGTCTAAGCTTGCAGGAGGACTTCCCTCATGCTGCCAATATTCTTTTGAGAAAAAGAAAGAAATTCAATAAAAAGAATAAGAAAATCTAATTTCCAAGGCTAGGCCTTCTGACATGCTCAGGAACAGCACAAGACCCATTTGCCCCAAAGTTAACATTACTAGCCTTCTGCTGCCAAGTCACTGTCAACTTGGGTTATTGACTTTCTGGATGACAGTTTTACCCAAACAAATCCAGCTCTGGCTCTGCTAACTCTTAAAACATTTTCTTTCATTGTACAAAAGCTGCACTTTCTGTAAGACTTACCATAATGTGAAGCCACTTGTCAATCTTTCATTCTTTGTGCCTAGGCATCCTTCATCTCTATTAAAATATTGCATTAAAGCATTTTAATCCTCAAATTGAATCCTTTTTCATTGTAGGCAGACCTTCTGTCCATCACCTGAGTTCATCCAATAGAAAGTAAATATTACTGCAATTTGTGGGGCATGCTTCAGACTCCATCTGCTTAAGATATGGGAAGCCAAATATTCAGGCTGCAAGCATACTTTCACTACTGTGATCTGTTCAAGTGCACAAAAATCTGCTATTACCTTGATAGTAAATTTGCTTCGAAGAGAGCCCTCTGTTGTCAATTTTGTAACCTGTCTTCCTTCTATTCCTAAGGCACTGCAACACTAATTGAAAGATTGTGTGTACAAATATAGCTTGGGCATTTTCTTACTGAACTGTTGTCAGTGCTTTTCCATTATTTTTCTGCCATTGAGCTACACAGCATGTGAATGGTCAAGTTACAATTGAAAAATTTGTTCCATGGGGGGGGGGGGGAATCCCATAGGATATTCCATAGCATGCTATTCATTTTTAAAGTATTTAGTGTGAAAGAGTAATTGTATCTCTGTTTATACACAAGTGACACAGCTTTTTCTTCTTAAATCAAGAACCATGTGTTATTTTTATTCACATTCATCTTTATATAAGCATGTAACAATTTTAAAACTTCAACATCTCCACCCTCTGCAAAAAAAAGTGAGGAACTTCTTTGTAAAGACAAATATATCAGTCTTGATTCATTCTGCATGCTCCTCAAATATATAATTGCTCTTGATTATTTGATTCACTCTGCATGCTTCTAAAATATATAATTGCTCTTAATTAATTGATGGTGTATGTGTGTATGTGTTGAGTGTGAGCCATTTATTTGCTTCAAAATATTTGTAGCAAATATAAAGACACATTAGACATCGCTACAAAGGTTGAGAATCTTTAAGCAGATACCTCTGAGTTCCTTCTATAAATAGCTTGCTTTTTTATTTACAAGTGAAAGAAACCTCAAGAGGACTTCTTCTCTTCCCACTCCTCTAAAACACCAGCACCAGGATTCAGTTGATGCAGTAGTCTTCAGGGACCTCCAGTCATGTTTTCCACAATTTGACATTAAAATACCCACCAAATAGCCAACTTTATAATTGATACCAAGAGACACCAGATGCCAATCCTAAGGATATTTCTTCCCTCTATCGTCTCCCTCCCTCCCCTCCATCGCTAGAACAAATCTTTAGGGAGCAAACCTATCCCCATTTCTCTCCCCCCTCACATGTTGTAGGGGGAGCTGCTCACATTTAAATCCTGAAGAACTGTACTGGGCGGATTTCCCAAACCCCAGGGAAGTTTGGGGCAAACCGTCTGGAAATTCGCGTCCGGGGGAAGGATATAAATATTACTCCAGACTAAGCTCAATGGAAAGGTAATCTCTGACCAAGGAAAACCCCAAGCAGAACATTTCCAATGCACAGAACCATATAAAAATCAGAAGGTGGTAATAGTGCGGTGGAAAGCCATAAATAAGCAGAGGCGAAATGTCGCCCCTCTCCCCTTCCTTGTAAAACACTGGGATGTTTGAATTTCAGTCCTGCCTTCCCCTTAACACAAGATGCCTGTTTGATCACTGCCTGTTGGCAAAGCCAATGCCTCTTTCCTCAAGAGTCTCCTCCGGGTTTTGAACCTCTTCCACAAAGCAGTACGGAGTCCGGCGCACACACAAGCTATTCCGATCGCCCTGGCGGCCAAGGTATTATTAACTAAGAGAGAAACTTGCCTTCCCGCTAGTTCTGCCCCTCCCGGGTCGCCCTCCCCAAATTTTTTTCCCCGCCGCATTCCCACCCCAGCCAAACCAGAAGGGATCATACGCATTTTTAGGCATGCACACACATATATACACACACATTATACCTCCTCGAATCCCCCCTTTCGATCTGCATTAGATACAGCTCCATCCTGCCGGTAACAGCGGAGGTCAGTGATGGAATTAATAGACGCCAACGCCGCCGCCCGGATAACAGGGGATTAGGTAATTTCAGTCCACGAGCCTCCCTCTCAGATCTACTCCCCGCCCCTCTCCACACATTCTCCACCCCACCCCCCACCCCCTCCACACGGGCGAGTGAGTGCCGCCACCCTCGATGGAGCGTCGGACGAGGCAGGGTGATCCCAGATTTGCTGCAAAGAGCCGGGGGAATCTGCCAGACCGACCCCGCTTTCTGTGCACACCTAGTTGTCCACAGCTTCGTCCTAAGCCTTCCAAAGTTCCCGGCCGCGAGAGACTCTCGGACTTGGGTTTCGGCCCTGCTCTTCCCTTTGCAAGCGAATCTGCCGAGCACTAACGAGGAAACCTCGGCTGTCTGCCTCGCTCCCCCAGCGCCAGTCAGTAAAGTCTAAATCGAGTCAACTTGATGCTTGCGCTTTCAAGTTGCGGCTTTTCCCGGAGGCCTGGGAGAAGGAAGTGGGGGGACTGACCCCACGCAGCTCCGCTCACTCACCCGGGCTGGAGAGGGGCCCTGCGGGGGCTTCCTTGGCGCTCCATTATCACGCTCCTTGCCTGCTTCCGAAGCGGGGACAGGAGGGAGCTCACTTGTCGCTGTTCTTGGTGCTGAAAGCCAGGCAGCGCTTCCCGAGTCTCTTCCATGTGAATAACAAATACTCCCACAGGCAGCAGCTATTGGTCTGTCTCGGAAGTCCCGTCCTAATCCCCGTTTATCAGACCATTCAGCCTAACCGTGGTTGAGGGGGGGAAAAAGTATAGGAAGCTTTCTCTATCCCCCCCCCCTTCCGCAACGCACATACACAGACACCCTCCAATCCCAAATTAGGACAATTGCCACCCTGAATGTTCTGAATATTTCTGAAATGCCGCAGCCTTTGAAAAACGGGAGAGGGGAGGCAAACAACTCATAATGTATTACAACGTTATCCTCATCTTCTTCCCCACGTTGACTATGGGTTGGTAAAACCACGGCAGCTTTTTCGTATCCCCACCACTTCTTCCTGCGCCGTTTGTTTCCTCCCCTGCAAAGCTTTCCTGCAAAGCACCCGTTGCTTCTCCTCCCTCTCGGTTTCCTTATTCCGCTCTGACACCGCCAACGGTCAGAAAAATAAGTGTTTGCATCAGGTTTGGTTTCCAAGCCAGAGGAAAAAAAAGCTAATTAGGGACTCGGCGGGAGGAGCGGAGGCAGCGAGAAACAGATGGGGCTAATAAGGACTTGGGGTGTTAACTGCGGTTTCTCTTGAATGGAGACGAGTCATTCAAAAGAAGCAAGGAACCGCAGGGGGGGGAAGGTGACTCCCCAGAGTCATGCGTGCACACGAGGACTCGTATTAATAGGCTCGGGCGAAAAACGGCGCGAGTTGCGATCGAAATCCCGCTCTGCGCCCGCCGCGTCCTAATGAGCTTCGCTCAGCTGGTAGGTGGTCATTCTGAGGGAAGCCGGAAGAGTCTGAACCAAAAGAACGGCGCTGCTGGTGCGCTGCTGGGTTAGTTGTCCATCAAAGTTTGCAGGTGGACGTTTGAAGTGGCCGTGGCGTCTCTCCCTGGGGTTGTCTCCGAGTTGCGGGGGGGGGAAGGGACTTTGTTAAGAAAGATCCCACCCTAAGGAGCGCTAACTGTTCAGCTGCGTGGGATGAGCTTGAGCCGAGATGTTGAAAGAATGCGCTCCCTGTTGTTGGAAATGAGAAAGTGTCGCGAGGATCTCTTGTGTGTTTCAATCTTTCTTACTTAATTTATCTCCGGAAATAAGGTACTTCCTTTCTCCGCAGCGATTTTCGTTTGCTTTCGTTCCCAATATATGATGCTGAAAGAAAGGGGAGGCGGGATCTCCCTGGCTCCTCAGCCCGGCCTTTTGGCTATTACTGTAACACGCTGACCGTGTCTTGATGAAAAAGTCCCATCTTGAGGCAGCTTCTGGAACTGCAAGGAAACTATTTCGATCTGCTCGATGGAATTATTTTCTCGTCCATCTTTATTCTTTCGTGAAATAAATCACGGACGACGTCGGAGATCCATGTCGCCATACGTACCGGAGACAGAGCCGCGAAAGAGACAGCCTGAGCTTTAAAATTAGAGGGAAGTCTGGAGATGAAGGCCGAGGGATACCACAGAGCAAGCGGGAAAGACACAGGATTCGCCGATCTCTCTCCAGGGCTGAGATTGTCCAAGCTGAACAAGAGAAGATTTTAGCATGGGACGCGGAATTCTGGTTTTGTTTTGTTTTTTTCAATTGCAGCTTTACAGCCCGTATAGTACATAGCCCGGGGAAGGCGGCATTATCGAGAAATATTGTTAAACATTAAATAAGAATAACGTCCTTGATAGTCAAAACATGCGCCAAAAAGTATCAAGCAACTAAAATACTGTTGTGTTTGTCAACTGCGTTAGAATTTCTGAAATACCAAAATAGCTCTCCATAGCCCTCTGTGAGTTTATCATATCAGTTCATCACTGATAATATAATTTGTTATTCGTGTATCCACTCCAAATCTTGAAAATCTCATTTTTGTTTCATTTGCTGCTCATATTTGTCTAATCATTTTTTACACAGTTCATATTTCATTGTGCAAAATAGTTATAGAACTTAGTGTCTGATTTCTTCATTTGACCTATAAGTTGTTTAGTACATATGAACATAAAAGTTTGGTCCATCAAAATGAGAAATAAAATTGGCTTTGCTTGGTTACTCATACTGTATACTGTAATATACTGTAAGGTTTTGTTACTTTCCTGATCTACCCCCATGAGTTCCTAAGGAGTACAGCATTTTGTTAATCAATTAATATGACTTATTGCACAATATTTTGTATTCTTAGAAGTATCTCCATATAAAGCCTTAAAGTGTTTAGTTACAAATGTTTCCTGCTGCGGATCAATCAATCGGTGATACAGTTTTCAAGTTAAAACGTGAACATACCTAAAGCCATATGTAACATTAAACTTTAGCAGAAGCATTTTTCTTTTTTCTTCATGACTTTTTTGCTCTTGCTGTCTACTGTGAGAAAAGTAAAGCCACTTTTAGAATGATTATTGTTACAATTCACTCATTATTAACCAAGTAAAGTTACTTAAATAGGTAAGTTCTGTCCCACAAAGCACCATCATCTTTTTATATTGCTTGTTGAAATTTTTGAAGCTAAATGACAGCAACTTCATGTAAGCAGTTATTAACATCCTGCATAGTTCTTTGCCAATTCATCAAATCACCAAATTCATAAACTGGTGTTCTGTTTTGCACATTGTAGCCTTTTAAAATAGCTAATGAATGGAAGTGAGGTTGAGCAGTGAAGGAATAATCAAAAGAATACAATTCTTCTGTGTAGGATTTGTGATTGAAAGCAAATGTCATAACAAAAAGTATGATGTGAAAAACATGGTATCTCTTGCGCTATTAAGTGTAGTATATGTATAAACCGTTTAAGTTATGTTTATGCATACACACACACACACTGCTGCACTGTAAAGCATATTAAACAAGTTCAGAATGAAATTAATCAGAATAATTCTTGTATTGCTGGGCTTGGGATTTAACATTTTGCTGTTAAATAAAAGGTTGATATTTTCATGCTAAAATTAAAATATAGCCAGGATCCTTAAAAAGATAAGAGTCTGTAATAAGATTTTCTCCAAGTATTGAAATCTCTGCTTCCTTTCTTTAATGCTAACTTTGCATGGTATTAGACAGTCTACAAGCATTGGCAGATCTTAAGGATCCTTAAAGTGCAGGAGTGTTTTTATTTATAATCAAAAGATTGTTTTTACGATACTCTGGTAGCTAAAAGACCAATCTGCATCTAGTGTCATTACATGGTCTTATTTTGATACTTTTTCCATAAACCAGCTTTTGAATTTTAATTCAAGTTCTGAAATATCCAACAGGAAGACAGATTCATATATATCCTGACACTATAGTCGGACAATAGCTTAGAAATATTATCTTCAATTCTCAAGAGTTGGCTGCCATTCTCTTGTCAGGAAGAAGAAAAATTTAAGTACAATAGGAACTTGTACTTCATGACATATCACTTCTAATGCAAATTTCAATATATTCCAAACATTTAAAAGCCACACCAAGTTTGGACTGTCCTTCAGTCTTACAAAACAGTAAAAAAAAAATAAAAAATTAAACATTTGCCTTTCCAAATACTTGCTGCTGATAAGAAAGACTGGTTCCAAAATGCATCATCATGTCTTTGAATTTAAAATGAAGTCATTCCATTAATAAAGGCATTAATACATTTATCTTCATCATATTTCCAGTTGCACTGAAAGCTACTGTGTATTATAAGATACAAGAGCTCTACTAAAACATTAAGAATATTCTGGATGATAGGAAAGACCCTTTCTGGTTGAAATGAAATACCTAGATACTTCAACATTTATTGCAACTGGACAGTTATTTACTGCTTGGGTGATTATGGGCTTATGCGTGCATGTTTTTAATGTCAAGAGTCATTTTGAAAAAGTGAATGTGATCAAGTACAAAATTGATAGAATTGATGAAGGCTGGAAGCTATATGCTTGACCATTTATGATGAGACACTCATTTATGATGATTCTATCCTAGCCCCTATTTTTTGCCACATTGATCTAAAGCTAAAATAATTCTTAACGTCCATAACTGGGTTACCAAGCTATCTATCAGGAACAATTACAGAAAGAAACAGCCACTCAGGATGCATCCTTACAGAAACATGGATCTTTAGTCTATGTATATAAGAAACAGGCAAGCTATAATTAATTGCTATCATATAAACATTTCCCACCAAGGACAGCATTTCAAGGCCTCTCTGTCATGCCTGGTATTTAGGGTTAATGATTCTAGCCCTGTTATATCTTACTGTTGTAGTCTAATGACTGGTAATCACTGATGGTTTAATTAGATAAAGTTTAAACCAGACATTTATTGAATAGTTACAAGAATTCTTACACAGTTGCAGCACTTGCTATTATTAACTGCCACCTCATTTGTCATCTTAATGGGATTTTAAAAAGACCACGTGGCTTTCTTTCTGATGACTGATATAAACCCTATTGTAGAAATAAATTTGAAAATTTTAAAAAGGGGCAGGGGACATTTTTGAGCCAAGATATACTCAAATATCTTGCAAACTACTTTTGGACACAATTATATCAAGATAAGCAGAACAATTTAAGGTGAAAAGGCAAGGCTGTGAAGTGTTTTTGTATTGGAGAATTCGATTTTTATGCATATAATTCACAATCTTTTTAATGATTTTGTTACTTGAATCCATTCAAATCTTTTGAAATGCTTGGGCAATCAAAGATTGTTAGTTTAAGGATCTGAAACACTTGTTACTGTTGTATATGTTAGGACAGAATCGCAGTTCACTTCAGAAAATATGGCAAATCTAATACTTGCAAATTAAGTAGATGGAAAGAAACACAGAAACCATATTATGGTTTAGCATGTCTAACAAACTCAGTTTGCAGTTGCTAATTCTTAGACATAGTACTGTTATAAATTCAGGAACTAATTAAATTATATAGTATTAGAAAAGAAAAAGAGGAAAATTAGTTATGCAAATTTAACAAATGTACATGCTGTAGAGAAATTAGCTTACTCTTATGGAATCACCTCATATTCACAAGCATCAATTACTGCCAAGGCAACCAACAATTTGCTGGTAATTTCTGGAATGACACTGGCCAATAGGCAGGGAAACCAAATGGATCCATGCTGATAAGTATATATTTGCAGACTTGTAAAATGGCGTGAATTCTTAATGTTTATTGTTTACCTAAATAAAACTATTTACCTAGTTAAAAACTTTGAGGAGAGAGTCACTATAGTAGATGATAAAGTGATGAGAGACTTGGGTACATCCACATTTTCTACTGTTGGGGGAATTGTTTCTCTTTCCTGGATCAGTGGCACCCATCTGTGAAATCACAATCTGTGTTCCAAGTATCCTCAATTTCCCCAGTAATTTGCCAAGTAACAGGAACAATGTGATAGTGAAATACACAAGCCCAAAGCTGCCTGCCAGTGCAGAATTCTCTAAAATATTTGGCTATAAAGTTTTCCTAAGTACTGTTTCTGAAAACGATGTGGCTTAAGCCTTCTTTAGATTTTAAACCCGATTACAACTCAAAAGTTATTGACATGAAATGCACTAGGAGGAACTGAATTGGGCAGCAAGCAATAACCTGAAAATCTGGGCCTTCAAAACCTTGGTTGTATTCTTTTCCCTGGAAAGCTATCTTAAAACAAACTTGCTTAGTTTTTACCAAGATTAACACTGCTTCAGTAAAAAACCAATTTTCTGCTAGCATTACATTGGCTCAAAGATAAGATGAACCTGTTGTACCCCTGGATGGTTGACTTTCCAGAAGAGAAGTCAACAGCAGAAATTTAGAAAACTTTGGTCTGACTTCCCAGGCACTTTTAGCTTAACATCACCTGAGTTCAAAGATATCAGACAGCCTTCACTGAATCTTCTTGTTATATCTCTAGCCAACCCCTATTTTTTTCTTTTTTAAAAATCTTTAATCTTTTTCTATCCTGCTGTTCTATTCCCTGTTGATATCCCTTTTTGCATTGTTTACTCTACTTGAGCTTTGTTTCCTGGAGTCACTGAATTTACTTTGTACGTAAATTCCAACAGAGTACAATGTATTTTATATAGTTAGAATATAAATTAGCATTGAAGACAGCTAATCAATATGTTATCTAAGTATTATTTTAAAAGCTTATTATTTTCCTATTTTTCTTTTCTATATTTTAGCACGACACAGAACCTTTATGTAACACCCATGCATATGTTCTTATTTAAGAAAAAAATTATCATGTAAAATTAACTGTATATAAATCAGTTTTAAAATGACCTCTTTTTTAACTACAGTTGAAATTATGCAATTATCAGGCTCCATCTACATTAGATGGACAAATTAGGTTAGAAAAGTCTTTCAACTTGCACCTCATCCATTACTATTGGATAAAGAAGTAACTGTAATCTTAAGTTAAATGGGATTCTCAAATTGTGGCTCATTAAATTTCTTTATTGATATCCAGACTGGTGTGATAATTGAAGACACTGCGTGAGAAACCGGGAGGCTGTGTGTTCTAGTCCTGCATCCTAGGTATGAAATCAGCTGGCTGACTTCAGGTCAGTCATTTTCTATTGACCTTAGAAAGAAAATAGTTGCAAAAAAAACAACAACAATAACAACAACCCTGCAGGGACCTGTCCAGGCAGTCAACAGTAATTGTTCTGTAACAGTAAGAATGGTTCAAAGACATACCTCTACAAACAAAAATCATCTAGTAAGTAAAGTTTGAGCCTGTAGTACAGTGGTTTAAAGCACCCTGTTATTAACATCTATTAACATCTGCTGCTTGCAATTACTGCAAGTTCGAATCCAACCAGGCTCAAGGTTGACTCAGCCTTCCATCCTTTCTAAGGTGGGTAAAATGAGGACCCAGATTGTGGGGGCAATAAGCTGACTTTGTATAAATATACAAAAGTATGAAGGCTATTGCTTAACGCCTTGTAAGCCGCCCTGAGTCTCCGGAGAAGGGCGGCATATAGATCAAATAAAAATAAAAATAAAAATAAAATAAAAAAATAAAATAAAATAAAGTTTCATACACAGACTAACACTGGCTGCTCAGAAATTCATATACAGTTCAAACTGCTGTCCATGTATTCACTCATTTTAATAGTTGTCATTTTACTGGTATTCACAAAAACATTGATTGGGGTGAAGAAGCTTGCATATGATCATGCTGACAAGTTATTAAATGAGTAGGAGAATGGGAACTCAGATAGGTAGCATTTTCAAAAATCATACCCTGTAATATTTTGTAGAGTGAATGAAAAGGTTTCAAATCCAAAATCAATTTGATCTGCATGGATTGCGTGCAAAACAAAGCCTAACTGGATTTTAGCAAAGCATCTTTCATGCACATTAAATGGCAGAAGCCTTGGAAAATAAGTATATTCAGCAATTAGATTATGAATGGATATAAAAGCCAAGAAAAGTAATTATTTTTTTAAAGATAGTTACAGGAAAGTCAGTGTGGTATAGTAGATTATTTTCAACTATTGATCAGAACCTTTGAGAAATGTTTTTTTCTCATTCAAATTTTAATTATGTCCACATTTTCCTTTCTATTTTGTCTTTCCTTATGAATTGTCAGGCTGTAGGAAGACAGAAAATCAGAGAAAAGAGAAAGATGGAGAGATATAGTAAAGAGTTTTCTACGACTTCTGAATATGTAGTGAAGGTAAGATTCTTAGTGATAGTAGTAGGGTTAGAAAAACAAAAACTTTCCATTGTCCTAACCTTGTAGAAGGAAGATTTACACTGGTAGAATTCTCAGGGAGTTTAATACCTTTACCATAGGGGTGTGTGTGTGTGTGTAGGCTTCATATGCTTTTCTATCTAGTCAGGTTTCTACCTACGTAAACTATGATGTTCTGCCGCCCTGGTTCTGTGAAATCTCATTCACAAGTGCTGGGCTTTTTTTCCTGCAACTCTCTGTTGCATTCTGGGAGACTCAGATGGACCATTTCTGTCTTTCTAAGCCAGGCTCACTGATGAAGTCAAAAAAGTCATAGTTTACGTAGGTAGAAACCTGGCTAGATAGAATATATCTATATCTATATCTATATCTATATCTATATCTATATCTATATCTATATCTATATCTATATCTATATCTATATCTATATCTATATCTATATCTATCTATCTATCTATCTATATATATATATATCTATATATATATCTATATATATATATATCTATATATATATATATCTATATCTATATCTATATCTATATATATATATATATATATATATATATATATATATATATATAT
>WNWU01013616.1:2523885-2550755 GCA_012654045.1 Ptyas mucosa
AAGTAAAGTAAAGTAAAGTAAAGTAAAGTAAAGTAAAGTAAAGTAAAACCCCAATCAAGGAACTCAGACCAACTCAGATAAACAGTAAATAGCCTAATCAAGGAACCATCGATACCACTCCCACCTATACAGACAGGACAAGCCACTAGTAAATGAAACCAACCCTCAGTCCTCTCTAGCACTGATGATGTTAGCTAGTTTGGTAAAGCAAACCAGTGGTGGTATTCAGCCGGTTCTATCCAGTTCTGGTGAACTGGTAGCGGCAGCTGAGGGTGGGTCCGCCCACCTGCCCAGACCTAATCATGTCCCATCTATCCATGTTTTTGATGCAAGCCCTGCGCATGCGTGAAGGTGGCATGTGCGAAGGATGTGAGCATGCGAACGCTCACACTTGCAAACTGGTAGCAAAGGTAAGTGAATACCACCCGTCAGAGACCATTAACAACCCTGCAGATAAGAAATATTTTATGTAGTACAATTAATTTGACTTCAAGAACTTTGATTCATGTACAAGAATGTGGTTGAAACACAATTGCATTGCCTTTAATATGTGATAATATTTTTATTTGAAGCTTCAGCTTTTCTCTGAGATTCTAAATGTATTCAGTAGAATAACATTCTGCAGCAGACAGACAAATAGGGACACTTGATAGTCTTTTAATTATATTTATTCTTTCCATGACTAAAAAGTTAATGTAGGCCATCCTCCCATTCTCTCCTCATTCTGTTTCTAGGGAGAGAGAAATCAGAATGAATGTTAGTGTGGATTTATCTGTGAAAGAGAGGGCAGGATTGCTCTTTCAATCAGCCAAGAATTGTGTCTTACTATTCCATACAGCTATACAAATTACAATGTCAGAATATGTCAGCATATAAAAAGATATGCAGTGTTACCATTTTTTTTAAAAAAAAATCATTTTGAGATGCAGTCAGCCTGATGAGTCGCCAAGTGTCAGGAGGAAGGAACTCCTGTTATCCTTTCTGGATAGCAATTTAAATGTCATCTTTAAAACTCCTGAGGACAGGCCTGTGAAACGTAATCGGCTCCCATTGTGCTATTTAATCATTTGAGAAGCTGCACCTGCTATTTCTTTCTATCCTCCACATGTATCAAAAGGTACACATCGTATTCAGCAATAACCCTACCTTAACTGCTCCTCATTTCATTTCACTTCCTTTACCCATTACATTCCAATTATCTGATCCTATCTCTCTGGCTTCTACTCACTATGGAATTCTTCATTCAATGACTTGGTTATTTACATTGCCTTTTCCCATTATATGGTTTACATTTTGGAAAACTTTTCTTATTAGTTCTTAGTAACTTCTTGGGTTTTTCCATGCCTAATGAAAGCTGTTTTATTGGTAAAAGCAAATCCTTGTTAGAGCTCACCAGTTCCTGCCTCTTTCTTTCTCTTTGATCATTACTGTATCTCT
The DNA here is from genome assembly GCA_012654045.1 of Ptyas mucosa. Lineage (NCBI taxonomy): Eukaryota > Metazoa > Chordata > Lepidosauria > Squamata > Colubridae > Ptyas > Ptyas mucosa. Next base: position 2,525,323 of record WNWU01013616.1, read on the forward strand.
TTCCCATGCACTGCCAGTTTCACATTTGAGACATGTAAAGTTAAATTGACAAGTGTTTGAATTTCTGTTTTATAAGGGAGAGCACAGATTGCTCCATTTCAATAAATTATTTTAAACTACGGTAAGTACATTGAGGATAAAGTACAGCTATGCAAACTTGCAGCTTCTATTCCCATATGAGCTGTGTTTTCTTGGTTGTCACAGAATACTTTTTGTTCTGAAAAGAACAAGTCCAGTTGCTTAGAATACTTCTAGAAACAAAACTATGGATTATTGGATGGATTGTATCTTAAAAGAACTTGTAAACATTTGTTTGGCTAAAACAGACTGAGCTTGATAAAGAAGCTTAAACTGCATTTTGTAGGCCTTGGAGATTAAAAACTTAAAGATTTATGTCTGTAAAAAAGAAATAGGAGCATGGAGATAATTGGTCCTATTGGATCACTCAGTGATAAATCTGAAATAATATTAGTTCATACTTCTTAATGGCTTCAATACTCTGAATATAGGAAATTATCCTGAATGTTTAGTACAAGGAAGCAAATATGATTCAGCAGATGTAACAGAGAGCTGAAAGTGTGTTCAAAATATCCAGTTCTGTTTAGAAAACCAAGTCAATGAACTTGACAGGGCAGTAGAGAGCTTAGAAGTTTAATATAACTGAAGGAATTATACCTTCAGTACCAAAGTTGGTTTCTATTTTTGCTCATCCATGCAAAGAAAATACATGAATAATGTTCTCCAAAACAAAACTGAAATCTTTGGAATAAGCATAAAGTAATAGTCATGGGGTGAACTTTAACTACTCTGACAACATTTGGAAGAAAACTTTGTAAATAAATTTGACAGGTTACAATATGCAAATTTTGGGAAATGCAGTGCAAATTTATACTAGACATTCAGTTTAGAATTTTGCTATTCCGCTAATCATTGTATGAGTGTAAGAAAGAGTGTTTATTGTTGATTTAGGGAAGCATAGGATAAATGAATAGTCATAAACTATGGCAAATTTTGCACAAAAGTAGAATAGCATAATGGTTGCTGAATTTAGAAGAAGAGAATGTAATGGAAATAAAATGTATGAGAATAAACATTTTATAAATGGCTAATGTTGAACATTAAAATGGGGTATACCTTTCAATATGTAAGTGAAGTAATGTATAAAGAATGTCTGTGGTATCAGAGGTATGTTGATTTGTATGTTAAATATATATGTTGTGTATCAGAGGTATGTTGATTTGTATGTTAAATATATATGTTGTGCAGGTAATGCCATATTTTTTATTGAGAACATGAAAGATTTCCAACAAAAGTTAGGGTTCCCCACAGCCACTCTATCTTACCAGGTTTATTTGAAGCCTGTTGTCTCCCATCCAGGTTCCTACAGCTTCCAGACACTGCAAACGGGCAGTCATAGCATCATTTGAATCATTGATTTAGTTTAGTATTTATAAACAGTAAACCAATTGCTTTGATTTAGTATTTCTGCTGCTTACCCTAAGAATTTAGTATGATGTTGTTGCTGATAACAGAGTTAAGGTGAAGATTGTAAGATATTTATTTTGAACTTTAAGTAACAGAATCTGGCTCTTTTTCCTTTTTTGCCCACCGGTGAGTTCTGTAATCAAAGGAATATTTTCAAATTCATTCTAATAAGATATCTGTGCAATATTCAAAAGCTACATGCAGGACTTAGAAACACCGTAGGTTCCCAAGAAAGAGCATCTGCAAATAGCTTGGAACTGCAGAGATAATTTTGGGGAAGCCTACAAATTACAGATCATGGAGAAGGATGTTAAAGAGAACAAAAGTGTTTCTTAAAATGTCCAAAATAAAAAAGGGAGAAATTATCAATATACCAGCTAGAGCTACAGAGCATTTCAGATATAATCTCCAAAAGAAATTGTAGTCTGCTGAACTATGGATGTAACTCCATGAATCAGTAATACTTCATTCCAGAAAGGGTATAATTTCTTTAAAATGTTACAAACAGGTGCTACATTCACGCTCTTGCATGCTGCAAAAACACTTTTGAAAGATAGAATCTGAAGTACTGCAGAATCCTAATTTCAGCTGCTCAATAAAGATGGCAAAAATGCTAAAAAAATAAGGAAGAAAAAACATTAAATTCCAATTTTGTCTCAGACATATCTAACAGGACATATGATTCACCAAGAAGTTGTGAAGAAGAGGCTGAAAAGACATAACTAAAGTTGGAAGCCCAAAGTCAAGGAATACACCTGAATGAGTTTAAGGCTCCAGCAACAAATGAATTGTACCCTATATTTCTTTTTTTTTTTAAATGCATCGATGATCTAGGCCAGGGTGAGCGACCATGGCCTCTTTACAACTTGTGGACTTCAAGTCCCAGAATTTCTGGGACTTGATCAAGGCCCCTGATCTAGCCAAATCTTCATTTTTATCCTTGAAAATTTCTAGAAAATAAAATAGCAGATGACTGGGAGAACACAAAGAACTGAATGGTGGGAAAACTACAAACCAGTTACTTTAAGATCATGGGAATCTTCACGGGAAGACTCATGGGAAGATTCTTGAGAAGATAATAAAAACTTTGATCTATAAGCAAACTGAAAATGATGTGGTGATTGCCAGAGCATGGTATGTTGAGAAATTATATCACCAAATTAATCTTGCCTTATTTTCTTAAATCGGCATTTTCCTGTTGGATTGTGAAAAGGTTGCAGATATAATATAGCCTGAATTCAGCAAATAATTTAAAAAAGTGCTCCATAGCATTTTCATTAGCAGATTGATTAAACTTGCCTGTATGGCATGCTATTTACTAGATACTGTACGTACTGTAGCTGAGGCTCAAAGTATCTTAATGATTCTTCAACAAATGTGTAAATGTTTGAGTGACTTGCTGAATATGAGTCAGCAGTATGATTGGCTGAAAAAAAGGCAAATACAATTTTACTCTATATATAATATAATATATATGATATATGATATGACATACAATATAATATTATATATATAATATATAGAAGGGAAGGGAAGGAAAGGGAAGGGAAGGGAAGGGAAGGGAAGGGAAGATTTGTAGCCATTGCCTATTCACTGCAGGATGAAGGCCTACTCTGCATGTTTCCAACCAATGCGGTCCTGAGCTTTCTTTTGCCAATTAGGCCCACTATACTTGCTGATGTTGTCGAGCCGAGATCGTGTTTTAGTTCTCTTTTCTGGACGCTTTTTATCAAGTGGGATCCATTCTATGACTGCCATGGTCCACCTGCCATCAGTTCTTCTTGCTATGTGATCAGCCCATTTCCATTTCAATTCTTTTACTCTCTTCATGATATTGCATACTTTTGTATGTTCTCTAATCCATGTGCAGGACTTTTTATCTTGTCTTGTAATGCTGAACGTGTATCTTTCCATGTCATTTTGCGCCACTCATAGCTTTTGTATCAATACAATAAAGGAAATTAAATGGTGTGCTAATTGTGGTTGGCAGGCTTTGGCAAACTAAGCATAATTTTCAAGAACAGCCTGCCCCTAAGCCTGAAGAAAAAAGTGTTGGATCAATGTATGCTATCTGGTCTAACATATACCGGTGAAACATGGACACTAACCTCAAATATACTATACTATACTATACTGTACCGTACCGTACCGTAATAAGATAAGATAAGATAAGATAAGATAAGATAAGATAAGATAAGATAAGATAATAATACAATACAATACAATACAATACAATACATACAATACAATACAATACAATACAATACAATACAATACAATATAATATAATATAACTTCCAAATTACAGTGAGTAATCACTTTATTTGCTGTGAGTCAGACCCATCACACCTATTATGTCTAATTATGATTACATTTTTTAAAATAAAAATGATAGAAACTAGAGCAGATTCACTAAAAGGCACAAATATTATCAAGCCACTATGATAAATTTTGTAAAGAGAACTTGAAGAAGTGGGTTTGTTTAAACTTGAGAAGAGAAGATTAAGATGGAATATGCTAGCACTTTTCAAATATTTTGAAGGATGTTACAAGTTCAGGAGATGGAATAATTAATCTAAGTTACAGAAAAGCAAAGGGCAATTGAATGTTAGAACATAAAATCCTAGCAAAGAGAAATTTAAGACCAACAATCACAATTAATGTCAGAAGTAATTTTAATTCATTGTATGTCTATTGCTGGTCGATGACCGTAATAAAGTTTTATTCTATTCCTATTCTATTCTATTCTAAGACCAACAATATATCCAACAATATACTGAATACCCAGATAAGTGATAAATAACCTCTTCACTTAATGTGTTTAAATGGATTTCTGTGGTAAAGTAACCACTGAATGACCCAGCTGATGAGCCCACCCATTAATTTGCCAGTCTAGAGCTTTTGAGAGATAGAGAAAAGTGAAGGGCTAGTTAAGAGCCAGTTCTCCTACAGGTTTATGACAAATAGGTCTAGCAGATAACTATTCATGAAGTTGGAAAACAGAACTGAACACTGAAGTAATATCAGACAGGTCCTCAGTAGAATTCCTTATTTCTAATGGCCATGGGCAGGGTGATTGGGTTTGTCTTGAAAGCTCAATGACATGGAATATCAGAATAAAGTGAATAGAATCTGACAAAGGATAAGAATGGGAGTTTCAAAAATTTACCTGGGAGTCACAAACTAAATCCACTCATCTTTGCCAGAGTGCAGAAATACATGTTTAGGGCTAGGCATAATGTCCTCTTTTCCGTATTACTACTGTTTTTTAGCCTATAAAATTAATGCGTTGTTGAAAAAAAGTAAACTAAATATTACAGGCCTTTTTTCGTGCATGTTACATTATGATATACTGTGTTTTATTTTATGAAGCCTGACCCTGCAAACCTGTAATTAAAGGTTGAAACAGGAAGACATTTTACTAACTGTAGGGCAGTTATTCTAAAAATTTCTCTGACTAAAACCACCTATACATGAGAAGCTGTGGGGAGCAAAATGATACAACATATTTTATTTTACTGCATCTTCTACAAGGATTTTCACATTTGTATGTTGTCCCAGATACGTCCATATCCAGGCAAAATATGACTGTTGCATTGTTGCTTTTTTCTGTGATAATATATCATTTGCACAATACCTAACTTTTGCACAGCCATAGTGAAAATGAGGCATCAAATTATACAAATGATTAATTTTTTAAAGTTGTATATGTTCATAAACATGTAAATAAAAACTAATAATAATTTGGGATTACCAGAAATTTACTTCAAACTATTTGGAAAGCGCAAAAAACACAAAGCATCAAGGGGGGGGGGGGGAAGCAACCCTTGAAAAATAGAGGAAGTAGAGGTATGAAGCAGCATATAAAAAATGATCTTGCAGAAAGTAAATTCTGAGTCTATATTGAACCTGAGCTAAAAGAGATGGACCAGCTGGATGTCCAGCTGGATGCCCAGGCAAAAAAACCCAGACAACTAAAGCTTGTAATCCAGAACAACTAGAGCTCAACCTTAGTTTATTGTTTCTTTTACCATAGACTATACAATACTGAGGGATGTGGTGGCTCAGTGGCTTAGATACTGAGCTTGTCAATCGAAAGGTTGGCAGTTTAACAGTTTGAATCCCTAGTACCGTGTAACAGAGTGAGCTCCCATTACTTATCCCAGCTTCTAGCCAACCTAGCAGTTCGAAAGCACGTAAAAAATGCAAGTAGAAAAATAGGGACCACCTTTGGTGGGAAGGTAACAGCGTTCCGTGCACCTTTGGCATTTAGTCAAGCTGGCCACATGACCATGGAGACATCTTTGGACAGTGCTGGCTCTTCGGCTTTGAAAGAGAGATGAGCTGTGCCCCCTAGAGTCAGGAACAACTAGCACATATCTGCAAGGGGAACCTTTACCTTTACCTTTTATACAATATTGATTGCATTTTACATGAGTTGAATTACAATAAAATTTAAGGAGGCAGATAGGCCTTCTAACACTGCTTGTTAGGATGTCGTTGTGTGTATTATATGAATTCACATATCCTCTATTCTCTGTGAATATCTATGGAGAGAAGCAGGTTCTCTATCTTTTGCTGTAATATTTCCATTCTAACAAAGTAGTAATAGAAAAAGCAAATATATTATTTCAGTGAGCAGGCTAGACATTGATCCTTTCTTAAAAGAGCAACTATTGTAACTTGAACTAACTCTGTTTTAAAAGAAACAGTCCTGCCTCTATCTAACAAAATGAAATTCAACAGTGAAAAAAGCAAGGTTCTACATTTAGGCAAGAAAAACAAAATGCACAGGTACTGTATATGTGGTACCTTGCTCAATAGTAGTAACTGTGAGAGGGATCTTGGAATTCTATTGGACAACCATTTAATATGAGCCAGCAGTGTGCAGCAGCTGCCAAAAAAGCTAACACAATTCTAGGCTGCATAAACAGAGGGATAGAATCAAGATCACGTGAAGTGTTAATGCCACTTTATAATGCCTTGGTAAGGCCACACTTGGAATAGTGCATTAGTTTTGGTCATCACGATGTAAAAAAGATGTTGAGACTCTAGAAAGAGTGCAGAGAAGAGCAACAAAGATGATTAGGGGACTGAAGGCTAAAACATATAAAGAATGGTTGCTGGAACTGGGTATGTCTAGTTTAATGAAAAGAAAGACTAGGGGAGACATGATAGCAGTGTTCCAATATCTCGGGGCTGCCACAAAGAAGAGGGAGTCAAGTTATTCTCCAAAGCACCTGAGGACAGGACAAGAAGCAATAGGTGGAAACTCATCAAGGAGAGAAGCAACTTAGAACTAAGGAGAAATTTCCTGACAGAACAATTAATCAATTGAACAACTTGCCTCCAGAAGTTGTGAATGCTCCAACACTGGATAACCAACATCTTAAGTGGTATCTGAAGTGGTGTAAGGTTTCCTGTCTAAGCAGGGGGTTGGACTAGAAGACCTCCAAGGTCCCTTCCAACTCTGTTATTCTGTTCTGTTCTGTTCTGTTCTATTCTCTGTTTCTGCATCCAAATCTAAATTGTCTTTATTGCTTGCTATTTCTCTGCCTATTTTCAACCCATCTAAGTAAGACATCCAGAAAATGTGAAAAGATTTCATGTTATTATGGATCATCCAAGTCCTTTTCTGAAGTCCCAGACACTTAAAGTAAAACCATAGCAAGAGATTCAATCAGGACAATAGAGAGACAAATTCATGACAATACTGTTAATGGCAAAGTAGGTGACATTAAAGGAGGCACTGTTCATCATTAAAAGTTTCTTTGCCACAGTGAAAGAGTACATTATACTGTCTATAATATCATACTAAATATTCTTTCAGTGCATTGAAAGGCATCATGAATACAAAAAGCCACAAATGATAAAAGAATAGTCATGAGTTGTTTTAGACATAATATGCAGACATGAAAATCTAAAATAAAATACCATGCCTCTATCATGTTCCTCATTTGTGAAAAACAGAATTGATTCAATTCCATACTATTCATGCAAGGCAAATCCTTGCAGCCTTTTGAAAAAATTAAAGATTTTTCAGTAGCTACTGCAACCACATTTCACTGATATATCATATTTTATTTTGCTAATTGAAGGGCATTTACATTTATTTAAATTTATTTACTAATATCATACTCAGGCTTCTAGATAATTCTTTAAAATCTATACTTAGCCATAAATGTTCCCTTGGAGGAAGGTGGGGAAATATAGCAGGTCTGAGTGTAGGCTGGAAAAAACCATATTAAGCAGCAATACAATACATAAACTGGGTATCTGGGTGGATTGCAAAAATCATTTGATCCAACATGTGAAACAGTTGCAAAGAAAGTAAATGTAATCACAGACTGGGTCAACAAAAGTATTGTCAACCTTAAGAGAAATCACTGTCTGTATTCTTCTTTTAGTTGAATGCATGTTGAATCTGCATCTAGTGCTCAACATCTTATTAACAAGCTGAATTATTAATGAACATTGTGATGACATGCAGACAACATATATATATATATATATATATATATATATATATATATATATATATATCCTTTGTGTTCTGATCAGTGCACACTTGAGGACCTCATAGTAATGTGACAGAATGCAATTAATTTTGCTAGTTTCTGGTCAAGAACTAGCCCAGAATTTTTTAATCTTGTATTTTATATTTTAAATTTTATGATGCATAGTCTGCCTTATTTTAATTGTGATGCTTCTGACACAAATAAACAAAAACAAGCTGGAATATATCCAAAGGAAAGCAACTACTATGATAATGATGTTGGAAGGAAAAGCATGAGGAAGTGTCAGAAGCATTTGTTAATTTTAGCTTTCAGGTAGATCTAGCAGCTATCTTCAAGTATCTGAGAGGTACTTGGAGACTATTGGTCATGTAGAAAATGGAACTTGAGTTGTTCCAGAAGAAAGTAACATGTTTCAATTACAAGAAGATAGATTTCAGTTGGATATCTGGGGAAAAACATCTTAATGATAAAAATTGTTCAAGAATAGAATAGAATAGAATAGAATAGAATAGAATAGAATAGAATAGAATAGAATAGAATAGAATAGAATAGAATAGAATAGAATAGAATAGAACAGAATTCTTTATTGGCCAAGTGTGATTGGACACACAAGGAATTTGTGCATACACTCTCAGTGTACATAAAAGAAAAGATACATTTGTCAAAGAATCATAATGTACAACATTTAATGATAGTCATAGGAAACAAATAAGCAATCAAATCATATTAGGAAACAGTCAATATAAATTATAAGGATACCAGCAACAAGGTTACAGTCATACAGTCATAAATGGGAGGAGATGGGTGATAGGAACGATGAGAAGATTAATAGTAGTGCAGACTTAGTAAATAGTTTGACAGTGTTGAGGGAATTATTTGTGAACTCTCACAAATTAGGTGAACTCTCTTTCACTAGAGATCTTTAAACGAAGATTGTATGGCCATTTTTCTGGGAAGCCATAATAGTGTATTACTATATTGGGTAGGATGTTGGATTAGATGAGCTTCAAGATTTGTTCTAACCTTTCACTGTATATTACCTTACCTCTTGACTATTCTCATAGCAGGCATTTATGTATCATTGCTAAAACAGCATTTTCTGGATTGCTGTCTTTATTTGGATGTCCTTGAAAACCTTGGAGCATTGATTAAACAATACATACCAGTTTCTAAAATCTTGAGTGAAATTTTGAGAAAACATTGAGTTTCTGTGTGGCAATAATGTGAGAAGTAATGGATCACGTGCATGATTGCATAAATTCCATTGGTATAATTTCCTTTGCTTTCTATCAGCCCTTCAAAGTGACCAGCCAGGAAATAGAAACTGAAAGGATTACAGGAGTGTAGTTTAATTGTTGTAAGCAGTGGTGAAATCCAAATTTTTTAACTACCGGTTCTGCGGGAGTGGCTTGGTGGGCGTGGCTTGGGGGGTGTGATAGGGGAAGAATACTGCAAAATCCCCATTCCCTCCCCACTCATGGGGGAAGGATATTGCAAAATCTCCATTCCCACCCCACTCCTAGGGGAAGAATATTGCAAAATCTCCATTCCCACCTCATTCTGGCACCAGCCAGAGGTGGTATTTGCCGGTTCTCTGAACTAGTCAAAGTTTCTGCTACCAGTTCTCCAAACTCTCAAAATTTCCGCTACTGGTTCTCCAGAACCTGTCAGAACCTACTGGATTTCACCCCTAGTTGTAAGGTATAATAACAGAATAGCATAAACTTTAAACCTCTGCACCCTTTATATCAAACCTTAATCCTAACCCTAACCAAAACAGGGTTACTTTGAAGTTCTTTATCATGCCCAGGATTGAATTGCATTGCATTTACTATTATGTAGATTCTTTCCTCAAGATTATCTAAGTAATCCTTTACATTCATTTCCAACCGCCTGTAAATCTACTCTAACAGGTTTTGACATTATGCCGAGTAGAGTGATCTCCATTCCACTGTTGAAAAAATCAACCCTCTCTAGTTACCTAACTACAATAAATTGAATACAGTTGTTATATTTGTTTCTGCAGTTTAATAAATTATATTATATTATATATTATATTAAATTATAATAATATACTAAATAAAAGCAATCAACATAAATCATAAATTACCAACAACCAAGTTACAGTCATAAGAAGCTAAGAAATTAGGTAATAGGAAAGATGAGAAGGATAATAGTAATATAGCCTTACTAGATGATTTGCCATCCCAGGGTATAAGACAGTGTTGTGAGAATTAGTTGTTTAACAGAGTGATGGCATGGGGGAAAAAACTGTCCTTGCATCTGTTGTTTTGGTGTGCAATGCCTATAGCATCATCTTGAGCATCATCTAAACCCATTTTGTTATACCCGATCTAGCTAATCCAGTTTTTCCAGTCAATTATCTCTACTAGTCCAACTCTGTTAACAGGATCTCTACTAGTCCAACTCTGTTAACAGGGACTGATTTTCCTTTAACCAGTCTTGATTTGACAGTGAATGCCATGCAGCTAAGAAACAACTGACCACCCACTCTAAGAAATATAAAAATAATCCCCTTTTAAACTCAGTTTGACATTTATTCAGTTATTCAATACAGTTATTACAGTTAGAGAAGATTCTTGGAAGATGTGATATAATATGCATAGAGGCTGCACCAAGGAAATCCAAGAGAGATATGAGACAAGGATACATTCCACCTCCCTTGTTTATTTATTTATTTGATTATTTATATCCCACTTTCATTTTATGTATAAATACCCTGGTGGTGTATAATGCAATATTGCAGGTTAATTCTTCCCACAGTCTGGAGTTCAATCCTGATGGGCTCAAAGTTGATTCAGCCTTCCATCCTTCTGAGGTCAGTAAAATGAGAACCCATATTTTGAGAGGCAATATATTGACATTGTAAACTGCCCAGAAAGTGCTGTAAAGCAATTTGGGGAGGTCTATGAATCTAAGTGCTATTCTTATACTATTGCTCTAATGGTGGCAGCAAACATATGTAACCCTCCTATTTTCATCAGAACAACAACCCTATGAGGGTAGATTGGGCTGAAAGTGACTAGCCCAAAGTCACCCATTTGGCTTTCATGCCAAAGGAACTATTGATCTCCCTGTTTCTAATCTGGTGCCTTAACCACTAGATCAAACTATGGGTTATGAAGTTCATAAGCCAATCTTAAACAATGTGCCACTGATTTACAATCAGATTTTGTTAGCCTTGCCCTGACATATTCTTCTGAGCCATTCTACACATTTACTTCACCCAGCCAGATGCCTCAGTTGCATAACAATACTTAAAATTAGCAGGGCTTTCTCTTTGATTACATTCAATGGCCTTCCAACAGCAGTCATTGAGGGGAGATACTGGAAACTCTGTTGAACAGAGGTTGTACCAATCTGAAAGAGCAGTAATTGAAATACCAGAATATATATTGTACTCTATGCTGATGCTAACCATTCATCACCAAATATCCTGGTCACATTGATTCCTTCTATCTCAAATTGTTACTATCAGATCAATCTGTTTCTACTTTAATGACTAACCAAAATAGTTTAGTTTGCCTAATATGGCATAACTTCTCTAATACCGCTTAGACATTTTCCATTTTACAATTCTATTACTCTAAATTGGCTTACTATTACTCTAAATTGGCTTAATTGACTTACTCAAATTTCCTAATACCTTACTACAGCGGCTTTAACCTGTAGTCTGCAGACCCCTAGGGATCTGCAATGTCATCACATGGGGTCCACAAAGGCTTAAAGAAATGTTATGATTTAAATCTTGAGTTAAGTCTTGGTGGTCCGTAGTCAAAGTATGTAAAGGAGGTCTATGGTGACGAAAAGGTTGAAAACCACTGCCTTGCTATATTAATTTTATGCTCAAAATTCTTAAACATGTAATTTTAGTTGTATTGCTAAATACTTTAGTTTTTATAGCTTGTTTTCTTCTAGTCAGTTTCTGTTTTGTAATACCGTATGGTAACAGAATTAAAAAAAAACAACCAGTGAACTCTATTGATATTTGGTGAGTTAAGTGTGACTGCTTTTCAAAGCAATTTTGCTGGCCAGTAACTGAAATACAGTAACTTACAGTTTATAAACAGCATCCTGGTGCTTGAAAGATGAAGATGATTTTTTTTAAACTGGACACATTCTCCTCAAAACAAAGAGCTCATTGCAGACAGCCACTTTAACATGTTATTTCTCCCAACTGTGAAGAAAACTTTGCTCCAACAGTCATTTTCTAATTTACCTCAGTAATGTACTTAGTGAGGAAAACTTAGGGTTTTAATGTGAGATAAGGCCTGTGATTGGAGGATTTCTTCCTGGAGGCAAAAGTATTCACCAATCACCATTTCTAAGGTGGGGTGCAGCAGGGCTGGGGAAGGAGTCAAGTTTTGAAAGAACGTAAGCTCATTTTTGGCGAAGATGGAGAATCTCTTCTATTTTCACACTGAATGAAGAAAGTACAGGAACCCTCAGCAAAGGCAACATCACGAGGGCATGTCTTAAAGAACAATTAGCAAGCTTTTTTTAAAGCTGCAATGGTCCATGGATGATTTTCTGAACTTATACCAGAAATGAGACTGAGTTCTGTCTCCTTTAGCAGTCTTGAAAAAGCAGAATCCAAGAAATCAGAATTGTCAGCTTCAACTTCTACAGCAGTTCAATATTTAGACAATATTGAAAACCCTGAAATTTCCTGAAGGTGTAAGACCATGCAGCTGAATTAGAATATAAATGACTCTAGGCTTTTCCATCGATTGGTGTAAATTGTCCTTAAATGCCTTAAGTTGTGATCTGCAAAACTGGAACTTAATTATGCACTGCAGAAACTCAGCAGGTCAATAAAAACTAAGACTTTATAGATTTTTATTATAACTTTCATTTCTCTGTTTAATATGTACACATCTAGTGCAGTCAAGCACAACTGAAACCCATTACGTTCATATCCTTATGCTAGTAATAGGGTGTAACTGTATTTTGTGATGAATATCTTATATCAAACGAAAATATGATTTGGTCTCACAATTTGTAGTTTTTTTCTTTTTTAAATCACTGTGAAAGATTGCATGTGAGATGCCAATATAAAGAAATGGTGGCCAGGAAAATCAGATTGGAAAGTTCTATCTAGTGAGTTACACTTAATATTTAAAGATAAGTCCAATTATAACACCAAGTAATAATTTACTTAGGCAGTATTAGATGAATCTAGATTCACCTGACTTTGTAGGTACTGAGCAGTCAATTTAAATAATGAGATTCAGTAGAGCTACTTAGTAGTAAGGTCACCGTTACTATATGGGACCACTCTTGAAGACCACCCAATGTCAATTTCCAAACATTAGGGTGCTTGAAAGTTGTGACATGCCTTGGGGATTATTGTTGTGTCCTGCCAGATATAGACTCAGACTCAGACTCAGACTCAGACTCAGACTCAGACTCAGACTCAGACTCAGACTCAGACTCAGCCGATGAGGAGGTTGGGGAGGAACTTGTGCCGTTCTGGAGTCTGGGGAAGGCTCTGATGGACACTCTGTGTCAGACGCAGAGATAGAGGCAGGGCCGACATTTCCCAGCCACTGGAAAGGCAGTGCCTTTGAAGGCTAAGATATATGGGGAAGAACAGCTGGGGGCCTGTTCCAGATGCACATATGTGCAGAGCTGTTAGGAGAGGTGAACAACAGAGGACAAGGAGTCAACTCAGGAAGCAAAGCACATGTGGACGCTGAATGGCCCCTCCCTGGCTGGGGAATAAATAGAAGGAAAGGGAAGTGGTTGTCGTAGGAGACAACAGTTCATATTTCTGAAGAATTTGCTCATTGTGTTTTGTGTCACAAGGACTGCTTGCCAGAACTTAATTTGCAGCCATTCGACTGGGAGCTCACGGCCTTGCACTTGCAATTATTGCAAGGAACTGATAAGGTTTGTTACTGCAGTTAACTCTTAGGATTATTGCCTGGACTTTTCAGTGGGTGAATGCAATTAATTCACAAGAGGTAAATAAAGAGGGGTTTTATGTGACAAGAAGTCTGTTTCTTGCTTCTGCTAAGGCTGAGTCAGAACAATTGCTATTTTAGTTACTTTAATGTAATTTAGATGTGCTTGGTAAGTAACTACAGTATATAAACGTTAAATTTTTAACATTTTGTTTCATTATGTCTCTCTCAGCCTATATGATCTGGCAGGCTGGAGTATATCAGGTTTCTTTACTTAATCAATGCCATCTATCAGTACCCCAGAAGTACATCTTCTATGTTGCAGCACCTACCTTGTGGAATGAAGTATCTCCCAAGATCTGAATGGCCCCCAACTTGCTGATACTTTGAAGCTTAGTTTTCATTTCATATGAACCGTAGTGGCACAGTGGTTGGAATGCAGTATTGTAGGCAGTGATGGGATTCAGCCAGTTTGCACCACTTCGGGAGAACCGGTTGTTAACTTTCTGAGCAGTTTGGAAAACTGGTTGTTGGAAGAAATCATTAGGGCAGAGAACCGGTTGTTAAATTACTTGAATCCCACCACTGATTGTAGGTTACATCTGCTGACTGCCGGTTGCCTGCAATTCGGCAGTTCAATTCTCACTGGCTCATGGTTGACTCACCCTTCCATCCTTCTGAGGTCGGTAAAATGAGGACCAAGATAGTTGGGACCAATATGCTGACTCTGTAAAGTGCTTAGATAGGGCTGTGAAACAGTATATAAGTCTCAGTGCTATTCCTATTGCTATTTCTTTCCACCTGGTTTTGTCATCCTGTCATGTTTATCCTTTGTTTCTTGTTTTTAATGTTTTAAACAATTTGTAAATCATATATGATCCCAGTCATGTTCCTAATAACAGAATCCTATTTGGCACAATTTTATTATGTCAGCTCAAAAGCTGATTGTTGCCAGGCTAGTGGCTAAGTAATTAGATCTTTGTTTTTGTTTTTTGTCATGAATCGTCAACTCTTTCCAATGTGCTTGTAGTAAATGTTGCCTTTCTGACACAGTGAAAACAACGTTGCAGTTGATTTCTATTCCAGCTCTTATTTCACTCTATAACAGTGGTAATGAACCCATGACAAGTGTGTCACAGGTGATACACCATTTCATTTTTGGTGACCTTTCAAGCCTCCAGTCTCTCTGAAAGGGGATGTATGACATGCCAGCAAAGTCAAGTTTAGGCATTTTTTGAATGTTTGACATGATGAGCCCAAAAGATATGCCATCACTGCCCTAGAAGAAAAGAAGAAAATAAATCCCTCTCCCTGAACTGCATAATTCTGATATAGCCAACTGTTCTTACAGGTTTTCCACAGTAAGGTATATAAACATAAACAATATCTCAACTATGCTTTTGATAAAGAGGTCCTAAGTATATTTAGCTGAAATAATTTCCAGTTTATTCAAATAAAGTACATTTATCCAAGCATGTACATTCAACATAGAACATTTCCAGAAACAGTTACAAGTCCATTTTCCATTCACAGTTTTTTAGTGCAAAGCACTAAAAGGCCAAACATGTATTCATAAAAGAATATTTTTTTATTTATGATCAACATTTTCAGATATATTTTGTACAAAAGGTTTATATGGACACAAGGCATTCCCTTAGCAAGGGAGTCAACCAGTATTTTAGAAACGGCATTTCTTCTGATATTCAGTATCTGGCAATTTGACACAAATCACTAAACATTTTCTAAAATTTTTAAAAAGGCACACAAACCTGCCAAAAATCCATAATGGAAGGTGTGCTACTGTTTTGCTATAGAACTGATTATAAAATAGACAATAATGAGCAAGCCCCTTATAAACTTTACAAAAAAAAAGTCAAGTGCTACCTAAAGTGGTCATTCAACATTTTGTGGGCAAAACAAAAAAATCCTTGCACTATTCTTCTTAGGCAATAATTAACGTACTACAAAACGAATTTTTGAATATGAATATACTACCAAAACAAAAAAAAACACCCTACTATCTTCACAGGGATATTAGTGTAATGTCTTTAGAAGAAATCACTAAAAGAAATTTAAACTCTGGCTATTAAAGTGCTTGTGTGTAATTTTATTTTTTTAAAAGAACAATTAAAATAGGGGAATGTGGGTAGTTTGTAAACCTCCATATGAAAAACTGTTGAATGTGCTAATCATTCAAAATCACTATAGATTTTGATAGTACAATTCAGATTTAATACTCCCCAAAATTACTCAACCATGAATTGAATTTAAAGCAAATGCTAGATTACAATTCATTCAAATTATTCTAAGAAAACTGCTCATATACATTCATTTATATATATAAAAATATTTTAAGTACATCACAAAGCATTTGCTTAGTAGTATATCACAACGAACATAAAGTCTTTTCCGTAAAATCAGAATTAAGTAAGGACCACACCTATGAAGCACATGTTCTAGGTGGTAATTTCATTTTAAAATGTTTCCACTTTCCTTTCAAAATGTTCATTTCATTACTAGCACTCCGGAACTGTATCAAGTAAAACAACTGGTTTTCAATTTTAGGTGTTATCTTTAATGAAGTTTAATTTTGTTGAAAATGTTGGATAAGATGTTACATTGTTTAAGAGTCAACACATTTAGTCTGAAAATAGCTTATTCTCATAGTACTATTCTAGATTTTAGTGGTTCTAATTTCAAATATTATCACATTATTTGAGCTAAGGAGAAATACATATATAATATTAACTGTAACCAATTTTAAAGGTTTTTTGTTTACTAGTAGCATAGAAATCAGACTTTCTCTGATAAGCTAGTTGCTTATTTGGGTAAAAACTGAGGAAACATTCAATTGATACCCATAATTCTTTGATCCAGTAGAAACTTTTATCTACAGGATAGGAAGGGACACCTTTACTAAAAAAATTCTGTGTTCTCTTTGTATCACTTCCCTCACTGGCTGAAGAGTCCCCCTCTAAATATGGGAAAAAGGGAAAAGTAAGATATAGGGTCAAAATTCTGTATCATCACTGGTTTAAAGATACATTTTTTTTATTTTATAAAAAGCGAAAACAAAACAAAAACTAACCAACCAAACTTTCACCCAACCTGAAAATAGCTTTCAAATGCTTGGAAACTTGTCTTACATAATTTTTTAATATTAATACCAGAATTCACAAGTAATTTAATTTTATGAATTTACCTTCAATTAAAGGAGCCTTTGCACCTGTTTACTAAGATACTCACATTTCTCCCTTAAATTGAAACAACTTTTCTCTGTCATAGGAATTTAAAAACACTATTCTTTCCTTAACTGCTGGTTGTCCAAGATTTTTCAATTAAAGCAAGGTAATTTGGAACTGTTCCATATTTTCATTACATAAAATAAGCTGATATCCCTACCCAGTCCAAATTAATTCTGTAAAAAAGAAAAAGTTAAAATTCCAGAAAAAAATAACCAAGTACCAAAAACATTCCTCAAATAAAATATTTTTTTTAAGTAATGATCTTCTCCTAAAACAAAAGGAATGGTGTTTTAAATACAAAAGTATTTACTTTTGTACTCTAGGGTTTAAGTACTCTATGGTTTAAGAATTATATACCATTAATTTAAAATACAAATGTATTTTCCAAATTCTAGGCCAAAAAAATTTCCTAATGTATTAAAGCAACATGCTTAGGCAACATCACATCCATAGATCTTCAGTTCATATATGCTTGCTGTGCCTGGTCACCTGGTACCAATGAAGTGCAAAGTTCATTTTAAAAATCATTTGGAACTATGGAACTATTAACAAAATATTATACAAATACTAATATATAATGTTAAACTTTGAAAAACCATGTGTGTATTAACTTAAACTGCTTTATGTTCATTGTCATGAAAAAAAAAATAAACTTTTTTTAATGAATGCAATAGTCTTTTACCGTCTGAAGCATTAGATCTATAAAAGATGTGATTGCACTCTTAAGTACCAATGGAAAATTTAGGCATGTATTTAAGAAGGCACTAGTATTCTTCAACAGACAAGAGCTTTAGATCTTGTACTTCTGCCTTTGGTTTTGTTGTCTTCTTCAGGTGAATGTGTCACATTTGCTTTATGAGTCTTCTTGTGATGTTCTAAGAAAGTCTTTTTGGCAAATGCTTTTCCACATTTATTGCATCTGTGCAGAGAAAAGTTTTTTGTGACTTTCACTTCAATGCCAACATCAGTTCCTTCATATTTTTTATTTGGCGAGTTAGAGGTAATGTCTTGTTTTGAACCATTCTGTTTACCTTCATCCCTCTGAGGGCCTCTTTTTGCCACCTTTTTTAGAATGCTGTCAATAGGTTTTTTTATTGCTCGGATTTCTAAACTTGCGGTTATCTTACCAAGGTAACGTGAAGATTTTTTATGTACTACAGTTATGTGTCTTATCACATCACGCTTTCGGCGTGTTTCGTAAGTGCAGAGGGGACACCTATAGAATTTAACATAAATATTATTTCCATCTGTGTGCAACTCAATGTGCTTTGTTAAGTTTTGTTTAGAAGTAAATTGGCGTTTACAGAGTTTACAGTAAAGCTTTTTAAAATCAAAGCCAACTGACAGCCTTGGTTTCCTGGGCTTTTTGAGACCACTTGTAAGAGACTGATTATTTGACTTTGATTTCTGACAGCTCTGCTTAACCTTATTTTTTTTAGCTGGAGTTACATTCTTTTTTCCAGTGGATGATATGCCTTTTCGTTCAGTGGGTGTTTTCTTTTTTTCACTGGATACTGCATTCTTTCTCTCAGTGGATGATTTATTTTTTCTTTCATTTGAATTATTTATTCCCTTTACTTCATTCTGCAAAGAACTGCAGATGGAAGGCATAGATTCTGCAGATTCTGTTGGTTCAATTTTCACTTTCACTTCTGCATTAGGTTTTCTCTGTCTTTTAGGATTCTTAGTAGAAAGAGTTATCTTGTGAACAATTTGCATATGCCTTTTAAGCATTACCTGGGAACTATATTTCCTCTTACACAAGAGGCATTTGCAAGCAGTTAAATTGTACTCAGCTTTTAAAGGCTTTTGTTTTTGTGTTTTAGCAGTTTTTGCAGAGGTTTTATCCAAGGATAAAGGCTGTCCAGGTTTTGTAGCTATATCAGGAGTTATAGAATCCCGTCTCAGTCCTCTATGAACTTCATCAAAATGCCTTCTTACATTGGCTTTTGTAGCAAATGACTTAATACACAAAGGACAACTTTTACCCAAAGTTACCAAAACATTCTTATTGCGGCCCCTTCCAGATGTCTGATTTGGCCTTTTTTTAATCTGAATAAATTTCTTTAGTTCTTCCATCTTTTTTTTATGGACTTTCCTAATATGACGGCGTATACTGCGTCTGGAATGAAATTCTTTTTTACACAGGCAACAAATTAATTGATGACCAGAATCAGAATTATTATCACATTCTAATTCAGGTTTTGAGCATGGGGCAGGTTCTTCTGGAGTTGGCATTATCTTGTCAACAACTAAAGGAGGAGTCTCTTCAGCTTTTGTTTCTGAAGTATCTGACACTGGTTTAGGAGGAGGTTCCATTGCATGTTCTGATGTTTCTACAGAAGCTTGGTCAGGAACAGTGTTTGCATCAGTGTTCTCCACTGAACTATCTGCCTTTGAAACATACTGAAACACAGCATTCTGGTTTGTTTCTATAGGTTCCAAACGTATTATATAATCTTGCTTGTTCACTCTTGGATACATAGCTTCTAGAAGATCAGTTATGGCTTGACTCTGTTTATCATTTATATCAGGAGAGTCTAAAATATAAAACAGAGTGTTTAAATTACACAATTTTACAACTATCACTAAAAAGTGTTTGTTAAAAATAATATAACAGTAAAGTATATTAAGACAACATTATAAGAGGGGAAGACAGCACCATAAATGTTCTTCCATAGACATTCAAATCAACTAACATTCAGCCTTTTCTGTTCTGGAAACATTAATCACTTTTTGTTCAGAAAGGAAAGGGTTAGGGTTAAGAATGAGTAGCTCAAAATCACATCCCAGACAGTATCTCACAGAACACTTATATATAGTGTGCAACCACAGGGTGGTGGTGGTTTTTTGAAGAAAAATTAAATTAAATTAAGTACCTGTAAATTTATTTGTTCCTACTTTTAACATTACCTTTGCCCCTTTCCATATTCTTTAGAAACTCCTATAAGTAAGACAGTAAGTAATCTTCTATTCAAAATGTACAGTACGGATATAGTACAGATACAAGAAATTCTATTTTTAAGAGTATGTATGCATGCTTTATAGAAAAAAAGCTACATTTCAACAATTACTATCCTTCAAAGCATTATCCCACTATAACCTTAAAATCTGAGGAAGAAAATTTAGAGAAGAGAAACTTACTGTCATCCATCCGAAGACTTGGTGGACAATAGTATTTTTTATGAGTTATTAAATTTGGTAGCCCTCGGAAGAGACTGCGGCAGAATTTGCATTCAAAAATGGTATCCACGTCTTTTAGCAAAATATGCTTGAGTTGTTTAGTTCCTAAATAAATCATTAAAAAAAATTATCAGGACAGCATATTCACTTGTTCACCTGGACAAGTGCTTTAACTGATGTTAGGTAAACGATAAAAATAATTGTTTTATCTAATCATCAAAAACAATATGATTCAAATGAATTGTGTGGTAATATTTCATCCATGCAAAAAACCCACTTTAACTGAAAATAGTAAGGTTGCTTCAACAATGTGCTTAGAAAATATCTGGGTTTGCATGCTACAAGCTTACCAGGTATAATTTAACTGGCAGATGCATGCTCCTATCTATGAGTTTCAAGAATGCAGTTTTTCTTCTTCATTCTCCAGTTTAGGCTATACAAATATTCTGTTATATACAATCTATCTTTCTTTCTTTTCTTTCTTTCTTTCTTTTTTTCTTTCTTTCCTTCCTTCCTTTCTTTTCTTTCTCTCTTTCTCTCTCCCTCTCTCCTTCCTTCCTTCCGTCCGTCCGTCTATGACTGCCCATAGTGAGTGTGGGCAGCATACAAAAGTGATATATTGTAATGCCATCATGAAATGTATGGAATACATGACTATTGTTTAACACAGTGAGGCCTGCCACCTGTTGTTTTGCTAGTTTTACTAGTTTATATATAATTAAAAACCTTATGTCATTTAAAAAGCCACAAGAACCGGTAATACTTTATGATAGTCTAAGAATCATTTAAAGGAAAACAGTTTCTTTGAAAAATATCATTACTATTATCAACAATAAAAACTACACTCTTAAATAGCAACACGAAAGCATTAAAAGCACTCTGATCTTAGAATGTTATATTATAATTTCCTGAATAAACAGTTATGTCTTCGATAAATCATACTGTTTCCTGAAAGAAGACAGATTGGGAGATATTTGATCTATTTTGGGGAGAGTCTTCTATAATTGGAGTGCTTCATGTTTTGATTAATTCATCTCACTTCATCATTGGAGGATATGTTCTACACCAAATGCAGATTCCAGACAAACTGATGGACAAACCCATTAAATGTACTACAGCATTTCAACTAAGGATACCTCAATCAAGCTACACTATAGTAGGAACACCAGGTAGAACACACCCCCAGGGGTCAGGGCGCATTCAGGGAGCACACGTGTATGCGCAGGGTGCGTGCACTGGAGCCGCATGTGCATTGCATTTTGGGGGCTCGGGGGTGCATGTGCGCATTCATGCTTATGTGCGCATGCTTTGGGCACTTGGTCCGGAAAAGGTTAGCCATCACTGCTATAGAACTTGTAACCTCCAAAGTCATTCCTATAGCCTCTATTATCTCCAGATGTTAGTTAGTAAATTAATTAGTTAGTTTATATTTCATATTTCTTAACCACTCATCTCACTCAGAAAGGGGCTCTGGGCAATGCTGCTGTTATGAAAAACATTACATGGGAATTAACAGACTTAATGAAGATTAAAAGTTAAATTAAGTTAAATTAAATTTTTTGTCCTCACACTGCCTACTTTTTTTAGTTTAAAGTTCTAGATATGCTTCTCAGACGACAAGTATCTCCTCAGGTCAAATAAGGTTACTCATGGTAAAATGAATTAATCATGAAAGTATCCCAAAAATATTAAAAGAAAAAAAGAAAAGGAATAAACAAAAGAAGCATACCTGATCGAAAACATTCAATAATTTGCTGGATTCCAGATTTTGATGTATGAAAAGGCTGCTGTAATAAAGGTGGATCTCCAGGTTCCAGCACACATACTATAAAATATTGAAAATGGAAGTGTTAATTAATTGAGTCACTACATGAATGGTGGCGTATACTGCAATCTAAAAAACCACCAGTAATAACTAATTTCTCATCTCCAATTTCAGTTTTTGTTTGTGCTTCATGCCTTTGTTTTTGAGGAAAAGCAAGTTATACATTTTGTTAATTAAGTATTAATCTATTTTGTTAACATATAACACAGAAATATTTTTTCAGATATAACACAGAAATTCCAAAAAAGACACATGTATACAAATAGGTACATATTGTATCTAAGGCACACAATTTATCAAAGGAAACATATAATTAGCTCTTTGTCATTTTTTATTGATATTAATGCAACATCAACAGCAACAATAATTTAGACTGTTTTCAAGAAAACTATTTCTCTCAACTGTAGAGTATGCTGGAAAATTTTAGCCATGTTAAAAAAATCTATATTAATCAATCATACGTTTTAATAAAACAATCAATTATTCTACAATAATTAGCATATTGATTTACTATGAATAAATGCATCCCTTTTGTTTTAAATTACACCTGTATTATATAAAATACCTCTGCAGTATAAAATGCCTTTTAGAACTCCTAATCTGAACCCTGTGTAGAAAATCTAAACAAAACATTATTTAGCTGATGTACCCATTCTTGTACTCTTTGATCTCTCAGTGCCTTTGACACTCTTGATTCCAATATCCTTGTGAGCTGGACCTGCCAGTTGGGAACTGGGGGCACCGTTTTGTGGCGGTTCTCTTCCTTTCTCTGTGGCTGGTTCCAATCAGTGTTGGTTGAGATGACTGATCACTCCCTGCCCCTCCTTTATAGGCTCTAGATTTTATTCTCTCCCCTCTTTTTCAATATCTCCATGAAACCACTGGGTGAGGTCATATGCAGTTGGCAGTGGTGAAATGTAAAATTTGTTACTACCGGTTCTGTGGGCGTGGCTTGGTGGGGGAAGGTAATGTGACTAGGTGGGCGTGGCCAACTTTTTTTTTTAACTTTTAAAAGCATTTTTTCTACAACCTTAAGAGGTGGCAGAAAAAATGCTTTTAGAAGCCTCTGACGATCAGGCAACTCAGATGGGATTGCCAAAGGCTTTTAAAGGCATTTTTTTTCCTACAACCTCTCCGGCCGGTGTATAATATTTAAATTATAATATTTAATGTTTATCATATTTTATTATTTATTATAATTTAAATGTATGAATTTGTTGTCATTTTTTTCCTAAACTCTTCCTTACTAATTTGATATGTGACCTTTGAATGTTCCTAAGTAATATTTTCTCTGAAAAGAAAATTAATAAAAGCACACTGGAATTTGAATATGGGGTCTGACTTTTGGTATACTCTGTTACGGTATCTCCTCAGCAATAGGGTTATGCAATGTTCAAATATGATTCTCATAATACTTCAGAATGTATTACAATGCTTCATATGTAAGGACATGAATGTAACACATCCCTACATTTCCTTGAAACTGCTATGTCTTTCCTAGGGTCATGTGTCAAACTAGCCCAAGAACAATGTAGCACAATCCAGCTAAAGGCCAATTGTTTTTTCTTATATCAAATGGACAGAATCTTGCCAAACTAAATCTATATTATCCTGGGAAATGCTATCTTAAATCTCTCTCTCTTTCCACAATCCATCTTCAAACTGTGTTGTTCCTTCTCTAGCCCCCTTCTTTGGAATGTGGTATCTCCTTCCTGATAACCTTCTGCAGTTACTGTAGTCCCTCACATCATCTCTCCCTTCGAAGACACATTCTATCACATCATATGACAGGTGCAGAGAGAAATTATGTGGACCTGTGGAAAAGTGTACAGAGAGGTCCTACATCTGTTCCCTCAAAAGTTTCAGAGCACCTTTTAAAAAAATAATAAAAGTCCTGCACTGCCTATTCAGCCATAAAACTGACCAAAATCAAGAACTTTTCCCTCAGGTATGTAGATATTTACTTGGGAGAAAGCTTGCTGAAAACAATTTCTTCAGTCAGCATGAATAGATAGGCAATAACTATGTTTATAAAAATTATTCCACAGATTCTCCAACTGGAGCACATACTCTAACATTAAGTGTGTCTGTGTGTTCATAGAACATGCATACACACAAAAAAACTTCCTTCTTTAGCTTCAACAAAAATCTGAAAAATTGTTTCTGAAATATATGCATATATACTAAATAGTCAATATCATACTGAATTATAAAGGTATACAACTATTTTAGCCTGAAATGTTATATTTCAGTACATAAAATATTGTTACATACTTATATATCAAGCTATTTATTTACAAAAAGTGTTCCATATGTATTGGAATGCTGGTCAGTTTGGTCTAGTAGTTAAGGCACCAAGCTAGAAAACAGGAGACTGAGTTCTAATCCCATTTTAGCCATGGAAGCAACCTGAGTGACTGTGGGCCAGTCTCTCTCAGTCCAATTCATATCACAGAGCTGTTGTTGTGGGAAAATTGTAAGAGGAAGGTGTATTGGATATGTTTGCCACCTTGAGTTATTTGTTAAAATAATAAAGGCATGGTACAAATAAATAAATAAACTACACATTTTGCTTATTGTCAAGTCAAAACACATAAACATGCTATATCTAAACAATTTCATGTAACATTAATATATTTTACCCAAGTATTTTACAGAAAATAAAACTCAATATGTGAAGAATACAAAAATTGCAAAAATGTTAGTTTTACTATTAAGACAATACTATTACCTGGTTCACAGCATCCATGGTGGTGGTCAGTCTGACAGTACTTGTCTCTAAGAGGCATTTTCTACATCAATAACTTGCTTTCCTTCTACATTCAGTAGATTGTTTCTGATAAAATAAACCAATATTAATTGTTTTACATCGTAATTTATCAAACCAATAATCTGAACACTGTGGATATGGACCACACTTTCAGACATGCAAAAATAAATTCAAGCTATGATTGTGTGCATGCAGAAGCACACACACACACACATTTTAGTACATCAAAAAGATACCCTTAAAGAGTTATAGCTTATATTACAATTAGAAGCTGTTGCATCGATTTGCTTCTGAACCAAATTTTGTAACACAACTTGTCACTCCTGATTCAAATTAAATGAGTCTAATTTATGCCCTGTCTATAGCCCCCTCCCTTTTATCTTAGATCTGCCTGTCAGTTTCAAACCTACTTAGCTTACTGATGGAGCCAATGATTATTATTATTATTATTATATTATATTTATATACCGCTCTACTCCC